>JAQZBX010111353.1:0-10292 GCA_029593785.1 Cabassous unicinctus
GATGGAGGGATGGATGGATGGATGGATGGATAGGTGGATGGATGGAGGGAGGGATGGAGGGAGGGATGGAGGGATGGAGAGATGGAGGGATGGAGGGATGGAGGGATGGAGGGACAGATGGAGGGATGGAGGGACAGATGGAGGGATGGATGGATGGATGGATGGATGGATGGATGGATGGGAGTACTCTCTCTCTCATATTGGTAGTTTGGAGAAAAACATTTAAGATAAAAAGTATTTACATTCTGAAAAAGCTTAGAGCATTGTGGGAAGCCAGAAGGGGTAAAATGCTAAAATGCTCCTCACTTACTTTGGAAATGAAGAAGTAGAAGGTCCCTCTTTCTGGAATGCATTCTAAGAGAATAAAATGAGGCATTAATTTGGCATAAATATTTTTATTTAACACAGGCTCTCTTGTAAGAAGAAGCTAAATAAAAATGTATTGCCATTACCGTGAATACAGTGTAATAATGCTTCCAGGATTGAGTAATCATTGTTTAATCTTTAGCAACCCTGTGAGTGAGGGAAGAATGCTGTTGATCATTTGTAGATTGGAAGCTGATGAACATAAGATCTGTGGCTCAGGTCAGCAAAGGCTAGGAGCAGGCAGAGTCAAATTCATGTGTGTCTGACTCCATGACCTGCATGTTAAACCTTACACACATTCTCACTTGCATTCTGGTTTGTTTTGTTCATCAGCCTGAACAGGGACAAGTCATAGCTCCCATTGTGTACCATAGAGGTTTATTCATCGATTTGGTTGACATCCCCACATTTTTGTGTCATGTCTTACCATTCCGGATAACTGTGAGCTACTGTTCCTCTTATTGGAAGAGATGTAAATTTAAAGTGAGGGCATTCATTTAAAAACTATAAAGGAGTTTATAGGGTTTGCAGTTGGAAAATGAATGGCCTCATTTATGAGTCACTGGAGAGTAATGTCCTCAAGCACTGTTGATGAGGCACATTTAATGCTCCCCTCTCAATTGTAGTGTCATCCACTGAGCTCTCACTATGCCATCTGCACCCTGGTTTTCTCACAACAACCCTGTTAGCTAGGTGCTAGGGCTATCTCTGCTTTACAGGTCTGGCAACTGAGAGCAGAGAGATTGAGTCACATACCCAAGATAACACAGCTGGTACCTGGGGCTGCTGACAAAACCACACCAGCTCATAACTGCTGCACAGAACCACCCATTAAGTCCTGCTCAGAACCATCAGACAGCCTGAAGGATAGAGAGGAGTTGATAATAAGCCATGGAGTCACAAATCTTCCATCCACTCACCCATCCACCCACCCATCCATGCATCCATCCATCCACCCTTCCACCCTTCCACCCACCCATCCATCCATTCATCCATCCACCCATCCATCCATCCATCTATCCATCTAAATATCCATCCAATCATCCATCCATCCATCCATCCATCCATCCATCCATCCATCCACCCGTCCATCCATCCATTCACCCATCCATCCATCCATCCATCTAAATATCCATCCAATCATCCATCTGTCATCCATCCATCCATTTATTACTTTCTGAGATGAAAAGTTTACATATGCTTATATCTAGCCCTCCTTTAGTACCTGGAAGGTAAATATTCATGAAATGAATGCATGTACGAATCTGTGAATGAATGGACTTAGTCTGGATGATTCTGAAGAATCTTTATGGGGCTATTTTTAGTTTTGTTGAGGAATGAATCCAAGGGACAAGAACAAAAGCCAAATTCCTTGGAAGAGGCCCGTGTTTCCAGTTCCATTGGGGGAATCTTATTTCCTTGGAGAGAGAGCCAAGTTCATAACACAAAGGAATCATAACACATATCCTGTGAAATATGCTTGGTTCTCTCTGAGTCCCCTCTGCTTACTTTTTTTTTTTTTCATAGAAAAACAATTAGGTTCCAAAGAATTTCCATGACTTTATATACAAGAGATAAAATGCCGGCCATTCATGATTATAATGCTGATGCAAAAGTTATGGTTCATAAATAACACTAAAGAGAGGGTGTAATTCTCCTGATGGTTCAGGAAATTGGAATCGATGGGCTGCAATACTGAATGTTACTCACTGCTTAATTTCAGCCCAATTTCCAACAATTGCAACACATTCTACTCTAGAAATTTGGAAAATAGAAGAATAATGTTTATACTCGGATGCTGACAAATGTTTTAATGAGAGTAGAATGCTTTATATTGCAAACATGATTCATTCCATAGTGCCTGGAAGACCTTGTGTCTTTTTTTTTTTTTTTTTTTTTTTTTTTTAAGGAAAAGAGATCTTTTGCTTTCAGAATGTCCACCTTCTGACATTATACGGGGTTAACTATATACAGCTGAAATAGCCAGTTATCCTGCATTAAATTAATTATTTCACATCACTGAAGTGGTGGTTAGAAAACCAACAGACGCTTGAAATAAAGGTTGCCTTTTTAGAATGTAGATTCTAGAGAATTCTGGTGGCACGTACTCCCTGTGTAAAGCACTGACCTTTCTTTAAAGCTGAGCCCTGAGACCTCTGGGCAAATACACTTTGCTAAGTGCAGAACAATGGATTTCAAGCTACCCCCACCATGGAAGTCCATGGAAAACCCCCTCCATCCAGACTTTGGCTCTTTGCAACAATGAATTCCAAAGGCATCAAGTTAGCAAGACTCACTTTTAAAATTTAATGAAATAGGTAAAAACCCTCTTGCATCTTAATTTGCTGTTTACACAACAAAGAGTTTAAAACTTAATTGTTTTCGACTTTATAAAAGTTCCCTTTCCCTCGTTATTTTCCAAACCCTATTCATAGTCCCACCACCCCTGGTTCTGTCTAATTCGCCCATATTCGAAGGAGATGTGTCAGGGACAAGTCACAAATAAGAACAAATGAAAGCACACTGCTGGACAGCCTACATTTGGTTGTTTTAGTAATAGTACTGACACATTTTGGCAGATCCACAGAAGATTCATAGAGATGACAGCCAAGGAAACTTGAGAACCTACAGATTAGCTCAAAGCATTTTGTTTCCTCATGAAGATTTGCAGGCAGAGTGTTTTTTTTGTGTTTTTTTTTGAGGTACGGGGGATTGAACCCAGGACCTCATATGTGGGAAGCCAGTGCTCAACCACTGAGTTGGCTTTTTCTCTTTTTTTTTTTTTTTTAAGGGATGCAATCACTGTCTTTATTTTTTATTTTGTTTTTTAAAGATTTATTTTGTTTATTTATTTCTCCCCACCCCTTCATTGTTGGCACTTGCTGTGTCTGTTTGTCTTCCAGGAACCGAACTCAGGAACTCCGATGTAGGAGAGAGGCACCTAATTGCTTGAGCCACCTCCACTCCCTGCTTTGCTGTGTCACTCATGTTTTTCTTCTTGTGTCTCTTTTTACATCATCTTATTGTATCAGCTCGCCATGCCTGCCCGTTGTGCCAGCTCACTGTTTTCTTTAGGAGGCACCGGGAACTGAACCAGGGACCTCCCATGTGGTAGGCGGGAGCCCAATCACTTGAGCCACATCTGCTTCCCTTTTCATTTGCTTTTCTTGTTGTTCATTTTTGTTTTTTCAGGAGGAACTGGGAACCAAACCTAGGACCTCCCATGTGTGAGGCGGGAGCTCAACCATTTGAGCCACATCTGTTCCCTGCAGGCAGAACTTTGTAGTCCAACCCAAGACCATCGTCATCTCTTCCCAAGACAACCTTGGGGGTTTGGACACTAGACAGAAGCGAGGTGGAAATGAAGATAAGGAAAATGTAGCATTTTGAGTTCAAAGAATTGACCTTGGACACCCATGGAAAAATGGCGCCCCCCAGCTGCTTTTGACCTTGGGCTCAGAATGAATTACTCTCACCTCACCTCTGAAGAAGATTCTAGAAGGACCTAGACACAGAAAGTCCAGTCCTAGGTTGCCTGCAGAGAGGCTTGGGTGATGGATGCCGCAAGACCTTGTTTTTTTGTTTTTTTGTTTTTGGAGAGAGGATGTAATCGTTAGGTATTCTGCTCTCTTCTGCCTTTATAAATTGCCCAAGTAATTGAGGAAAATCATCAGCATTTTCGTTCATACTTGAGCCTTGTTGTAGCCTCACGTTTCGACCCAAGAGTCAGTGTGCAGGTGAGCCTTCCCCCTGCCAAGTACAGGTGGAATCGTCCATCCCTCATGAATGAACGACCTCATCAGCAATATCTTGAATTTGTAATGCTGTTTATGCCTGAAATAGATGAGACCAAAGCCCTAATTTTGTGGCTGTAATGTAAATTAAGTAGTCACTGAACCAAATGAAGAAGAACAGAAGCCAAGCTGGTGGTAACCTCAGGTGTAATAAATGAACACAGCTCTAGGCTTTGGTTTGGCTTGTTTACCTCATCCGAGATCTTGGAATTTCTTTGGGCCACAGATGTACAGAAGATCTAGTCTAGAAGGGAAAATGAGAAATATAATTCCACGCTGCACCAGAGGTTTTCCTGCTATAGGTGAGAGGAACATGAATTTAAGTGCCCAATTTTGTAACATACTAAACTCCATTGCATTCTCATGTTGGCCCCTCTCCATCTCTCTCATTATTCTGCGGATGTTAACGAGTCTAAACCATTTAAATACACAACGAAGCAAAGGACGGTTAACCCTGTGACTTGCAACGGAGCCGTATATCAAACCTTTCTGCTCCTTTTCTTAATTTCCAGGTAAATCGGAAATTGTTTGCTATAACTTAAGGATATTAGGAAGCAATTTTACAGGACTTTACAGTAACGATGCTACCACAGTACGGTGAGATTTATTTAGATGAAATGTTATGGACATTCTTCCTAAAACCCACGGGGTTCTCACGGGGCACAGGGCTGCACATTTTGAGGCAAAAGATGCTCCATTGGTGCTGGGAGTATGTGATGCTTCACAGATTTCCACGTAGGCTTCTTCTTTTGGTCTCCACGTGGATCTCATCTCCTAGGCAAATTATCGAATCCCCATTTCCAGGTGATAGAGTCATCACTCAGAGCTTTCACGAGACCAGTGATCAGCTCAGCACGGAAGTCTCTACCACATCATACCCTGAATATACTCCGTGTTCCACATTCCAAGCACAGAGCTGAGGTAAGACTCATTATCCCCATAATACGGGTGTGGAATCTGAGAACCAAGAGGTGAAACCCTTTTCCCGTGATCCCTGGCCAGCAAGTGGCATTTCTGGGACCAGAGACACTTGGTCCCCTGCCCTTAACCCAAATGTAGATAGTCTGAGGCTTTTGTGGACCCCAGAAAATTATGTTCTTAAATTAACCCATTCCTGTGGGTGTGAACCTGCTCTAGGTGGGACCTTTTGATGAGATTCAGTTAAGGACTTATTTTTGAGATATCAGGTATTGAACCCAAGACCTCGTACCTGGGAAGCAGGTGCTCAACCACTTGAACTGCATCTGCTCCCTGAGGACCTATTGCTTAAGTGACTTCAGTAAGGTGTAGCCCAGGGTGGTTCTTAATCCTCTCCATTGAGTCCTTTATAAATGGGATGAATTTATAGAGGGAAAAGCCCAGAGAGGAAAACCTGCAGAAGCTCAGAGAGAGCCCCAAGAGCAAGAAGGTGGTATCAGTGGAACACAGAAGAGAGGAAGCCAGAAGTTAAAGCAACGAGACCCAGAGAATGGACACGTGGCCATGTGCCGGGCTTCCGGGAGAAGCCGTCGCCTGTGATGCCTTGATTTGGACACTTCCACAGCCACGTAGCTGTACGCCTGCATCTAATACATCCATTGTCAAAACCAACCCATTTTTGGCATATTGCCCTGGAAAACTAAAGCACCAGTGTTCGTTCCTCTTTTTTGCTGGCAGAGATAACAGCCCTCCAAAGATGTCCACATCTAATCCCTGGGACCTGCGAGATTTCATAAGGGACTCTGCAGATGTGGTCAAGGACCTCGTGATGGGGAAATTACGCTGGGTTATCCAGCGCGGGTCCAACGCAACCCCTCGGGTTGTTATAAACGACAGTGGGAGGGTAGGTTCCCGAGTGAAAGCAGTCGAGAGGGAAGCAGAAGTCAGAGTGATGAGACGGCGATGACGGTGGAGAAGGAGGCTGATTCTCTCCTAGAGGCTCGAGAAGCAGCCCTGCCGACAGCTCGACCTTATCCCAGCAAGACCGATTTCAGGCTGCTGAGGGAATACATTTGCTCTGCTTCAAGCTACTCCGTTTGTGGTGAGGAATACACCTCTTTTACAAAATAAAAAAAACAGAGAACAAATATCCTTCAGGGAGTTTAAGACTTTAAAGTACAGGCGGCGAATCACGTGGGGACGTGGTTAGACTAGAGTCTGCTTCGGCGGGTCTGGTTGAGCTGAAATTGCATTTCCAGGCTCTTTATGGCATCATAGTTTTATCTTTTAAAATGCTCCCCTAGTTCCCAAGGATTTCTTAGGGCAGGTACATCTGGAAAACTTGGTGGCAGTTTTTGAGCTCGTTCATGAAGAGCAGGATGTCTGTGGAGTTCCCGGAAAATGCGGGTTATTTTCCTCAGTGACATAGACAATTTATACAGAAGTAGGTTTGCTGCCGTCCCCTATCAATTAGAATTGCTGATGTGTCCTGACAAGTAAAACGATGAGAAAATTAATTATTGGAACTTTGCCCTGGCTGAAGTCTGAAATCTTCAGAGCATGTCATAAGTCCCCAAACTCCAATTTCTCACAAGCCGGAGATGCTCCTGGATTGTCAATGTCACCTGCGATCTTTTCAAAAATAATGTGGGAAATGGATGTGGCTCAAGAGATTGCGCTCCCGCCTACCATATGGGAGGTCCTGGGTTCAGTTCCCGGTGCCTCCTGGAGAAGGTGAACTGATGCAAGAAGATGACGCAACAAGGACACACAAAGAGGAAACACAATGAGACACAGCAAAGCAGGGAGCTGAAGTGGCTCAAACGATTGAGTGCCTCTCTCCCACATGGGAGGTCCCAGGTTCAGTTCCCAGTGCCTCCTAAAGAGAAGACGAGCAGACACAGAGAGCAGACACAGCAAATGGACACAGAGAACAGACAGCAAGCACAAACAATGGTGGTAGTGGGTAATAAATAAGTAAAATAAATCTAAGAAAATAATATTATGGTTCAGAGGAGAAAATAAAGCAATGTGTTTATTGAACGTACGTTTCAAGGAACTGCTCATGAATTTAGGAGAAGCCTTGAGCCTTCTATATTCCTTCTCTTGTTAATTTAATGATAAAATATCTAACTACAGGGCTCCCATCTTTTTTTATAGTAGGTAATTCAAAGAATAAACATTTCAGCTTCAGGTTCTGGGGTGACCAACCAACAAACCTCTCCTGGGACTCTCAGTTTTAACACTCAAAGTCTCACATTCCCAGAAAGTCCTCAGTCTAGGACACCCGGAAATGATTGTTTGCCCCAATTCCCACCCAAAGTCTGTGGCTCTAATTGTTACTGTTTGTTTGCTTGGGTTAGAAACAGTTCTGGGGCCATGCTTCCTTGAGGACCACGATCGTTCCTCCAATATGCATTGTGGGGTTGGAATACATATCCTACAAGGTGAGGTTTTCCTGCCTCTATGCAGAAGAGTGTTTTTATAAAGCAGAGACTGCCTGGGAGTGAAGGACAGGCCTGTAAAAGGTTAGTGGAAATGTCTGGGCCATTTAGACATGTGCAGAAGTGCCATGGTCAAAACTTGAGAAAATATCTTCTTGGAGAACTAAAAGAAAGCCCTTGGTTATGGAAAAACCTCAATCTCAGATAATGCGAGCTTTTAGCAAATATTCATGGCACGTAAGCCTTATATCTCAATTTAGGAAACATGCATTTTTATATTCTATCTGCAACTTCCTTGGAATAGACCTTCTACTCACATGCAACATCTCAACCGTGTTTCGTTAACTCTATCTGGATAAGTCTATTGAAAAATCAGGGACCTACCAAGAAGTACTTCAACTAGTTTAGTACTTTTTATGGTTATATTCCCTGGAATCCAATCTGATTGACAGGTTAATCAATGACTCTAAAAAAAAAATGAGTTCTGTAGTCAAAGTAAGTTGGGGAAAGCTGACAATGGTGCTCATGATTTCTCTTTCCCTGGGAGAATTAATCGCATATTAGCAAATAAAAGACTCTCAGAAATCTTGCCTAAAAACGCTCAGCTTGAAGCGGGTGTGGCTCAGTGGACAGAGCCCCCGTTTACCATATGGGAGGCCCGGGTTCGCGTCCCGAGGCCTCCTTGTGAGGGCACGCTGGCCTGAGCGGTGCGGTGGGCTGATGCAGCAACCTCACGGCAGGAAGCGGGTGTGGCTCAGTGGATAGAGCCCCCGTTTACCATATGAGAGGCCCCGGGTTCGCTTCCCGGCGCCTCCTTGTGAGGGCAGGCCTGCTCGCGTGGCGCCGTGGGCTGATGCGGCAAGACCTCACAGCAAGGGGGAGATAAGCAGACACAGAGAAGACACGCAGCGAATGGACACAGCAGCACAAGCAGCAAGGGGGGGATAAATAAATAAAAAATAAATAAAACGCTCAGCTTTGGGTAGCTCAATGTTTCCCACATTTTCTGCACCACGTAGAACTCATTTCTTTTCTGGCACAAGTATTAGCATCTCAACGTATTTTCAATAGAAGGAATTGCCCAGCATAGTTTGGAAAACACTGAACTAGATGATAATGAAGGAAAATAACCTGGCAATTCACATTGAAAGGCATGTTAGAGAAGTCACCATGGAGGGGAGTGGATGTAGCTCAAATGGTTGAGCGCCTGCTTCTCACATATGAGGTCCCGGGCTTGATCCCTGGTACCTCCTAGAAGCAAACAAACAAGCAAACTCTCTCATTGGGGAGCGGATGTAGCTCAGTGGTTGAGCACCTGCTTCCCATGTATGAGGTCCTGAGTTCAATCCTCAAAGCCTCCTTAAAAAAAAAAGGCACCATGGAAGTGGGAGCAGCTGTATCTTTCTATGCTTCGTCTTGGACTGCGCAGCTAACACAACTTACAACCTGCCGACAGTAACAAGACTGGTAAGACCGACGCAATAAATATGCATTTTTACTCACAATTGCTACATGTGACAGCCGTCAATCAAATGTATGTTGAAATATGTCACAGATAAACAATCTCTTTCATTTTTATTATTTATCTTACTTTTTGTTTGCAAATGTATTTTTTTTTATTTAGTGGTAAAGTTTACATAACTTAAATTTTACTTTTTTTTTTTTTTTTAGGAGGTACTGGGGATTGAACCCTGGACCTATTACATGGGAAGCGGGAGCCCCACACACTCCTCCAAATTTACCATTTTAACCATTTTTAAGTGTACAATGCAGTGGCAATAAATATACCCATAGTGTTTCATGACTATCACCACTATTTCCAGAAAATTTTCATCATTCCACACAGAAGCCCCACAACCATTAGCAGTCACTCCGTATCTCATCTCCCCAGCTCCTCGTAACGACCAATCTCCTTTCTTTCTCTGTCAATTTGCCTGTTCTGGACATTTCATATAATTGGAATCACACAACACGTGACCTTTTGTCTCTGGTTTCTTTCACTCAAAATAATGCTTTCAAGCTTCATCCATGTTGTAGCACGAATCAGAACGTCCTTCCTTTTTAAGGCTGAGTAATATTCCATCATATGCACGGACCACGCTTTGTGTATCCCTTTATCTGTTCATGAGCACTTGAATAGTTTCCACTGTCCTGGCTTTTATGAATAATGTTGCTATGAACACGGCTGTACATGTTTACGGGAGTTCCTGCCTTACATTTTGGGGATATATTCCTACATTTTTGTTAAACACGACAACTACCGTGCATTTACTTGTGGGTCTTCCTATTACATACGATTCGTGTTTCCTAGAACCACGGGAATGCAATTAGTTTCTGAATTTGTTCTCCTGCAATCTTGTGCTCTGAGACCCCATGTGAAAATAAATGTCGCTTTAAAAAATCTCGCCCTAAACTTTACCAGGGCTATACACCTAAAAGTGATTTGAATTTTGAGAGAATTTTCTCACATTCTCAGCTTATAATTAATTGAACAGATCTGTATGTTATAGAGTCAGAAGGGCACCTTTTCCTTAAAGGAGAAGAGCATTAAAATCTAGCAGAGCAGGTGGAGCTCAGCGGTTGAGCACCTGCTTCGCACACACGAGGTTCTGGGCTCAATCCCTGCGACCTCCTGAAAAATTCTAGGGCACGGTGGCGGCTGTGGGTGAGCCTGCTGGTGAGGTCTTGAGGAGGCCAGCGGCGTGGGATTCCAGGCCTCCCTCCGCTGGAGCTCTGGCTTCAGTGCAGTCGCCCACACCCTTAAATGTCT
>JAQZBX010111354.1:0-10292 GCA_029593785.1 Cabassous unicinctus
TGCAGAAAAAGTTTTTCTTTTATCATACCCAAACAAGGAACAGGGTTCAAGAAGAAATTTTCTAAAGAGAAAAAAGCATTGGTTGGAGGTTCTTTTGATGGATAAAATGGATAAAATAATGGAAACATTAAGTAAGAAGATGGAAATGAAGATTGGGATTAGAAAAAGAAATGAGGGAGGAAAGTCCCAGGTCTTGTGCCTGAGCCTGTGTTTCCATGATGCACCATATAGCATCTTGCTCCACAGAAGGGTAGTTGATTTTCACCCTTTGAAAAAGTGAGATCTAAAATAACCTTCATGAAACCAATAGACTAGAATTCTAACAGAAAATGATCATCCTTATATTTGGAAATAACCATATATTTGGAA
Organism: Cabassous unicinctus; assembly: GCA_029593785.1. Classification (NCBI taxonomy): domain Eukaryota; kingdom Metazoa; phylum Chordata; class Mammalia; order Cingulata; family Chlamyphoridae; genus Cabassous; species Cabassous unicinctus. The sequence goes on from JAQZBX010111354.1 coordinate 370, forward strand.
AGGACAGAAAAAGGCATGATAATTCTTGTGTTTCTGATTTTTGACATGTAAGGTAAAGACATTCTATACAAGGAATTTAAAGTAGTATGTGTTGATGATACCAGGTACTCATTTTCTTCTTTCTTGCCCTGTTTTTATAGCAAATCTATGTGAGTAAACTCTTACCAATGGAATATTTTGAAGGAACCTAAATCTGAAACACAAAACAGAGTGTAATATTTTGGGTATTCTATAAAATGCAAACAATGGTAAATGAATACAAACAATTTAAATATAAAATCTTGCACTTGTAAGTCATTTTAGAATTTGTGAAATAAATTTGTACCATTATCACAATTGCTATTTAAAGAGAGTCATGGCATTGGCAGGATTGGGATAAGTATACCCAGTTTGTAGTAAGAGAAATGGTGAGATTAAAATAAAATTAAAATTGTTTGCTTAGAGTTATATTATTTCAAAGATTTGGACTAGCCACATATTAATGTAGCTATATGACTAAAGTAAGGGTATGAACTATGCATGATACAAAGAACACATGATGCAAAGAAAGAATACAAGCTTCAATGTGCGAGATTTTTGGTTTGAATCCCAGTGATCAGGTGACCTTTGAAACGTTTAATCTGTCTCAGTTTTCTCATTAATAAAAGACAGATGATAAACAGTTGTCATAAGGCTGCTGTGAAGATTTAATAAGGCAAACAATAAAAACATAATCCCAAATGGAATTAGTACATGGTCAAATTCATCAATATTAGCTTTACTTTACCATTTTCTTTATATTAACTACTTCTTTCAGCCCCAAACACACGCACACACACAACCTATTTATTTAGTTCTCTTTGATATATTACATAGGTAAATAATTGGGATCTCAGTATGCTGTCTTTGTTTATAAATAGCTTCCTCTGATTTTTTTAAAGAAAGTTTTCAAGCTATTATGTCAAATAAATCCATGTTGTTCTGCAAATGGACATGCTGTCTAATACTTGACAGTTAAGTTTTCTTTTTAACTTAATGATATTTAACAATGGAGAGAGCTATTTTAAATATTGCAGAATGTAGCTTTTTCAATCAAGAGTGGAAAATGAGATTTTATATGGATTTAGAGTAGTCTACTGTCTAAATTATTCTTAAGGACTTACACATGAGGCTAGAATTGTTACCTTATGATTGAAGAGATGAATGAAAGGACTTCTAAGGGATCTGTTGATAATGATTTACCTAAATACTTCACAGGTAACTTCATGTTTCTTTTATTTCTAATGCCGAGACAATATGTTAATAGCCTATCATCCCTAATTCAAAATTTATCTTCAACATGCTTTCATGAATTTAATATTGTGTAGACTTTTTCTTTGGCAATCTAGAAGTAACATTTTTTGGGGGGAAAGTGCAATAAAGTAGCAACAGCTGCCTTCAGCATTCTATAGAGAAAGGACAGGTTTCTAAGATCAAGGAGTGGCTAGGGTCAATATCTTAATTACCCTTTGTCCTGTAAGCGATTCTTTCTATGTGTAAAGTGAAGTGTCTTGGCAGAATAACATGAGAGAAGACTGTGCACTTAGTGCCTGGAATCTATTTTTCTTTGGATAAACAGTGCCTCACTCTCTTTGCTTTCTGCCAATCTTCCTTTCACAAGAACTAAATTACCTAAATGGAAGGTAAGTTGTTAAATGTCCGAACTTCAAGATCCTAAAAGTACTGGCAGTTTGCCGTATTGAAGATCTGACAAGGACTGGCTTTGTTTTTACTTAAACACTTCTTCCTATTTAGATACTGACGATATAGAGAATGGAAATGTACTCTTATTGTTTATAGTACAGTTTATGTTCATTGGGAGAAATCAATATCTTTTTGAAACTTCTGTTTTACATTTGTTTTCATCCTGACTTCTACTAAAGTTTTGTTGGTATAGTAACTTTCACAATTCTAGATACTAAATACCAAAAAAAGAACTTTCAAGATGCTGCCCTGCAATATGATATAAATTGCTGCTCTACCTGGAGTAAATTGGAAAGACACTAAAAACAGGAAGCAAGCATTAGACAAAAAGTAATGGTAGGCAGGACAGTGAAATGGGAAGAAGATAGTAAAGTCCTCAGATTGGCTAATTATTTATGCCTGGCCAACACATACCCATTGAGAGGTAACCAAACCACTATAGCACATTTATATCAGAGTTTACACTTGAATCCAATCTCCAACATTTACTAGTTCTGTGACCTTGACTTCTAACAGTTATAAACATCTCTTTGCCTCTATTTCTATATTTCCAAACTGAAGGTAAAATGAATTAAATACATAGAGTGCTTGGATAATATCTAGCATATAGTAAACACTCAGTAAGCATTACTTAATGTTGTCATGGCCCGTGACATGACATGTTGCCATTGAAAGATATCTTCAAGTCTAACCCAAATTCTTTGTTGATTTTCTTACATAGTGACTCCAGAGTGATCACATCGTGCTCAAAATCTGAATGTAGCTAAGTAATCAAAATGCAATTTTCTTTTTCCCTCTTTGAATACTTTTGTAAAAACTCGAGGTCTATTAAAGAAATTTTAGTACAACTAGTAAAATCTCTATAATATTTTTCTATTGGAAAAAACCACTATTTTGAATGACTGTTACTCAATTGCCATTTTTTTCCCCAAAAACTTTCACTATTGCTAAAGGGCAGTTTTAAATTGTGTGAGCCCAAAATGTCAGTCCAAGCACAGACGTCAAAAGAAAAGAAATCCATAACAAGATACATGTAGGAAGGGGCAACCATTTTCAAGTTGAAGTAACAGATTCAGTCTGATAGCCTTCTTCACTGCACATGAAAAATCTAGTTTAAATGATTCAAAATAATGTATTTAGCTAAATACCACACTATATTAATTTCTCATTTAGAAATTTCTGACAGAGAAGACACACTAAGCTGGGTATTAAATGATTTCAGCTGATGATTTTCAACATCGTCATGACTTTAAATTCATACCAAATGGTTAGAAAATATTGAAATATCGAACAGTGAAGTCTTCCTTCCTGAATTCACAAAGATATACTGCCATTTTAAGCTTTCAGTAGAATGATGGTAATTGCTGTCTTGCTTTAAAATTTTGATTTGACTCTCCCAATTTATTGAGAATATATTTCCTGTCTACATTCTCTCAAGTGCCCTCCTGTCTCTTCACAGAATCTCTTTCATGATATTATGGTTGCATCAGACAGAGGTTTAGATTTCAGGTCTGTCCTTATCTGGCTTCCTACCCATAGTGACTTAGAGCTTCCACTTCATAATAATACATACACTGATAGAAGTGCTAATTAGAAATGATGCATTAAGTGTCTGACATATTAATTACTTAAGGAGTATAAGTTTTCTCTCCTCTTTTACAATTCAACTTTTCTTTCTTATTTTACTGTCCTCCAAGACTAACAAGAAAAGCTACAGTCTGATATTTTATTTGGATTATTAAGCTTATTATTAATCATTTAATGGTTGTAGTTCATTTGAATGCAAATTCTTAAATTTTTCATCTTCAATCTTGTCTCCACCAATCTGTGCCATAAAGATCCATTTAGTGGTGGTGTAATTTCTTTTGAATTGTAAGATAAAAAAAAAAGAAAGAAAAAGTTTGATGATCACATTAGCCTAGCAACACTTTATAAGTCAACTTTTGAATGGACAATTTCTCTCTCACAAATAGACACACAATAAAATTATTTTGGAGGAATTCTTAACAACATAAATCTTATGAGAGCCTACTTTTCAGAAGGCCAAAGAAGCACTGTCTGTTGTATCTTATAGTCTATGTTCCTAGCCTACCATGGGGCATCACCTGTTAGGGTGCATTAAACCAGGTTCCAAGCCTTACACAGATCAAAACTCTTGCAAGCCCTCATCCAAAGACTAGGAGCTTAATTAAATCTAAAACTATGAAGTCTGTATATTAAGTACCAGTTCTCACTTGTTCATATGAAGTCCAGACTAGGCCCCTGATGTCTCCTATTCAGGATCTCTTTGCCCTAGTGGAACCAAAGCAAATCCATACTTATAATCTTTGAACAAAATATTTGGGAAAAGTCAAATGACCTTCACACAAAATTGTGAAGTGATCGTTGGATTAATGAAATTGTACGCATGAAAGAAATTTGTTTGCATACCTTATTATTACTATAAGATTTCGTATTCAGCTTTATATTTTATAGAGGTAAATTTTTTGAAGTATCATTATGAGTTTTTAAAAATACTTTCTCGCTGAACATTCAGGACATCAACTTTAAATATAAATACTTTGTCAGCCGACTCATCAATTTAACCAATATGTTGATATTATTCTAAAGGTCTAGTATATTAATTTATAAGATTCATATCTCTTCAATTTTGTGGAAATATCCAGTTCCTCAACATCTGAAATATTTCAAAACATCCAACAAGTCATGCCAACTCTATCTGAAATGACCAATACTAGCATTTATGATAGATACTATCTTAAGGATATTAATATATCTCATAGTACAATGAGAGAAAATGCTTCTAAAAGCAAAGCAAAATGAAATATAAAGCCCAATAAAAACTCATTTAAAATAAAATCGAGTGAAATGACTTCTACTATATAATTGCTTATAAAGTAATATAAACCTAAAGGTTTATAGGGAAGTAGGTAAACATCATGTTTAAACTGAAGTACTTGTTAGCAACTGATAGTGTTACCAGCTTGTTATCATCCTAAATTAATCATTTAAACTTGAATATTGTCAATAACATATGGCAGGGCAGTTCTTGCTAATCCTGTACTTTTATCCTGAACACTTCAAATTGGCATGCTCTTCCCTTCCTTTTCTTCTAAACCAGACCTTATTTGTTCTTTCAAAGTTTCACTCAGGAACCATAATATATATCTCTAAAATTCCAGCCCAATTATATACTACTTTGTATCTGTAGTCTTTTTCTATTTCTCCCTCTTTTCTTCTTCTTCCTTTACACTGCCTCCTGCTTCTCGTTCTGCTCTACCTTCCTCTTCAGTTAAACTTTCTCAATCGGCTTGTAATGTACCATTTTTTTTTTCCAATTGTAAATTTGCAAGCTAATTCAGTAGTCAAGAAACATTATGGAACATTTTAAGCAATATATTTAATATTTAAACTAGAATAAGTGGATGAGCTTATTTTTTGTTAGAAGAGATAGAGGCAAATTAAGAATTAAAATGTGAGTGGAGAATATTAAAATAGTATTAATTAGTTTATAGTGGAGTAGAAAGCTTCAAACACTGGAAAAACAAAGAGAAAGGAGAGTTATATAAATGGCAGGCTACTAGAAATACTGCTGGATAACCAGAGATGATGTTCAGCTGCTTAAATCCATTTTAATAGTTGAATGAGTGGCAATCATTCACATTTGATATGTGTGGGATCTCTAAGGCTGATCCTTCATTCCTAATTCTAAATGTACACTTGTAATAAACCCACCTCAACTGAAGAATTCGGAATAAGTATCTATTTCTTGCATCCTAAAAGAGACTAAAATAAACAAGTATGTAAGACCAAATTTATTAAAATATTAAGTTGAATATGGCACATTGAGAAAAATACCCCCCAACACACTGAATTATTTCTTCAAGAGAAAGTTGATTTTCAAGGGAAATGGGCAGGGGAAAAATGATCATTTGATTTCATTTTGCACCCATATATTCATTCATTATTCATTCATTATACTGACTGGGGAAAGAAGAAAATAAAAATGGACCAAGTACCTGCTCTCATGGAGCTTTCAGTCTGATGTGGAAAGAAAAGGCAATAAGCAAACATAAAAAAAAGTTAGCAATATATCAGATAATTTTAAATGACATGGAAAAACGAACCATAATAATGACATCATGAATGTCTATTGTTTGTTAAGAGAATTGTGATGTAAAGTAGTCAGGGACAAAGAATTCTGGGAAATGTGGGAGTTGGCCAGTCATGTGAACATCTGAGAGCAAAGAATTCTAGTCAGAGGAAACAAGAGAAAGGGCCTTGAATATCTGTATTATAAGATGAGTAAGAAAGCCAGGGCGTCTGGATTGCAGTGAGCAAGTAAGCCCTGAGGTCAGAGACAAAGCAGGATACAGATCAGGTAGGTGCTTTGTGATCATTGCAAGATCTTTTATTTTTAGTATGGGAAAGGCGAAAAGCCAATTGAAAGATTTTGAGTAAAGGATTGAAAATATATACTTTTCATTTTGAAAAGCTCATTTTGTTTGTTCTGTAGAGAACAAATAAATGTAGAAAGCCAATTAGGATAATATTATAATTCATTTGAGAACTGATGATCTTAAACCAGGATGTTGGTAACAAGGGTAACAAAAAGTGGTTAGATTTTGGATTAATTTTTATGGCATGCCACTAAATTCTGCTGATAGTTGTATGGTCTCTATATGTAAAAGAGCAGAATAAAAAATGCCTCCAATCCTTTATAAGAAGGTAATTTTCATTTATTGATATGAGCAAATATATGAAAAGTGTAGGACTGGAGTGAAAATTAGGAATTTTGTTTTGGTTATGGTAATCTTGAAGTATTTATTGGAATAGATAGGTGGTATTCCAGCACAGATTACAAAGGAGAGTCTATGTTTAGAGGTCAAAACTGGGTGAATTGATCAAGGTAGAGTCAAAAAAGCAGAACTATTGGAAGATAGATATGTGTGTGTGTATCTACATATATTTATGTGTGTGCATGTATCCCAATATGTTACAGGAATTTGACCTTAAGCAATTCTGGGAGCTAGTTAGTTGAGTCTCCATCAGACTCTTGTCATCAAGTGATAATGGAAGTAAAATTAAATAGATTACACAAGTCAGGAAGGGAAGATAGATGTAAAGTGGAAGAAGAGCAAAAACAATCTGAATCCACAATTATGAGTTGGAACCCCATGAAAATAGACTGAAATTTGTGTCAGTGCTTGCTGCCTCTGACCTAGATGGAGTAGATGTAGAAGCTTTTGTCTTGCTCCAACACACTCATTAGACCCAGGAATGCAAGAAGCTGAGGGCGGAGGATCCAGGAAAATGTGGAGGAGTTGCAGGCCTAGCCTCTGCCTCCTACCAATGAGGTAAGATAGCAAGTAAGTGACGACTTGAAAAACCTATAAAATGACTTCTGCTTCACTTCCACCCCCCAAATCTCCAACAAGAACTCTTTTGTGGTCCATCCTATCTGAAAACATACAAGAAAGAGAATTTCCAGAAATATTTCAGCCTAGCCAAGTTGACACGTTAGAAAGTCACCACACTGGCGATACAAGATCACCATGGTAGAAATTGTGATGTGTTCAGCAAAGCTCATTTCAATCCCTTATGAACATACAACTAGATATATTTCTTATGCACTCTTCCACTTAGGACAGGTGACTGAGCTCTGCCAATGGAGTGTGAGATGTGTGTGACATTTCTGGGCTGGGCTGAAGTGATTAAGATGCAGGTGTTTCTTTCCCTGGTCTATGTCCTCATCCATTTGCAAAAGAGAGAAGACCCTGAGGACTCAGGAGAGGGCAGATCAATACGGTGGAAAGATCCTAAGTCTGTGAATAAGAAAACAGAAGGAGCAACCACACATGAACAAGAAATTAACTTGCACTCAATGGCTCTGAGAAATTAGGATTTATCTTGTAAGACAGGTAGCAAAACTTTAATTGAAGTGAATGTTGATGGAGAGGGGAAGAGGTCCCAGGATTGATCTCATGGATATTCCATAGCTGGTTTGTCTTCTGGAAAAATTTTTTTTATATATATAGAGAGAAATACTTAGCCATTTTGTTTATTAAAATTATTTTAAAAATACTTTCCATGAAACTGTATTCATTGACATCTCCAGACTGCATAGGATTCACACCTTTTATTGAAAGCATTGAGTAATGCCCACAGCTTTTTCCATACTCAGGAGAAAGAAAACAGAGTAAATTCATATAATTCATAATATAAGATGGGAAAATTATGGTTTTACAGAAGCAATTTTTTAAAAAAACTACCTAGACTTTTAGCACAATATTTTCTCAAAAGCTAAAAGAAATTCAGCTTTTCCATCCAAAATACTAAGAGTGATTTTGTTGTCATAAGCCCATGTGAGGTAAATTCCCCAACTGAATAAACACTTAACATCTGAGTAAAATATACACTATTTAAAAATGTAGCACACTTTCAGTACATAAAGAAGTTTTCAGTAGAGTTTGCACAATTTATGTAATAGTGCTTTTTAAAGTTCAAAATACTATAGAGATATACTCATTATTAAAGTTCCAATGTTATAGGAACTGGAGCAATGTTAAAATATTTCTTCTATTTTTTCCTTCAAGATAGATATTGAAACATAAATTTTTTTTTATCTATATTGCTTTCCTCCTTTGCAGTATAGTGAGATGTGAAAACCATTGATGAAAAATACTACACTGGACAAAATAAGTAAGTAAATAGTCATTGACTGAGAAAACCAAACTGAGCACAAATAGGCTGGAGAATATAGCTGTTCGCCCAAACTTAATCTTTGCAAGATTGATATAGAACTTCAGCCACAAAGAAATGATTAATGAACAGTAGCATTCAGGCCAAAACATCCAGATGTCATAATAGGAGATAGAGTGGGAAGCTTACGGATTTACAGCAATTTCTCTCTGAAACTGTAATTATTTTTTAGCATGGAAGAGAATAGATGTAGAAGAAAGAAATTTACCTACTTTGTGATCTTGCTCCTGCTAGGACCTTCCTGGATGCCTGTGTTTTGATAATTTCACTACCTATCTGCTCATGGGCCTCACTCCATGAGAATGCTCCTCTTTCTGCTGCACACTCACTTTCTTTAAATAAAATGGGAAATAGTAACGCCTACTTCATTGAATAAGTTCAATGATCCCTTGGATGAAGAGTTTTTAGAATGGTCCCTGGCTCAATAAATAGTTGTTAGAGTCATTAACTCTATCTTAGAATGTAAAAATTTCCTAACTTTCTCTGCCTAAAGTTGGCTTTCTTTTAAAATAGCTTCCAACCAAAATGATAATAGAGCTAGCATTCAGTTTTGAATATGAGATACTACAAATTAAAGCAGTTCATAGGTCCTCATCACTTATGTATAAGTCAAATAGCCTTTCCTTCCATCCAGGATCATCTCTTGTCCTGCCTAAATTGTAACTGTAATTATAATTCTATTTGCTTAAAGCAATTTACATTAACAGTGACATTTCCAGATTCACCTCTAATTGTTTTATCTGATAACTCATTATTATTATTGATTTTCATATTTAGCAACTAAGAATCCCTCCCCTCTATGTCCACTCAGTTGCATGCTGACTTGTAAACAATCACATAAGACATTCTATTTCATGCCTCTATGCTTCTCTTCACTTCTCCATTTTCCGTAAATATCCAAACCACACTTTCTGCAATACTTAATTGAGGCATTACTTCCTATACTAGATATTTTTCTGAAAAGCAAGTTTCTATGATCCTTATGTGAGTTTCTTTCAGCGGTGGCTCAAGAAATTCTCTAAATGATAGATTTAGGAGTGGTATGGGACATACTGGTTTGTCTTGAAGCATGTTACTTATAAAAACGAAAGTCTTTCTGAGATTATATGTTTATTGGACAGCCAGGGCGGAGGTAAACTGGTGTTCATTTTGGGGGAGATTAGTGAATTCCCCACGTCACCCTAATTGCCGCCAATTGCACTTATATATTTGTATATTTCTTTGTAACGTTTACTGTAGTTATTTAAAAGCATTTTAACATATCTGTTTCTGACAGTCTAATGTAATCACCTCAATGTGTAAAACTTTGTTCCTTTCCCCTCCCACGGTTCCGGGAATATTGTTCTAACCTAACTAAAAACCCCCTACTCTGGTCCTATCCGAATAATTTACTATGACTTAGTTACACAGCTTTCACAATACAAAAACTTCCTTCTCCA
>JAQZBX010111355.1:0-10292 GCA_029593785.1 Cabassous unicinctus
TTATATTTATTGGTCTGTTAAGATCTTCTGTTTCTTCTTGAGTCAGTGTAGATTGTGTTTCTAGAAATTTGTCCATTTCATCTAGGTTACCTAATTTTTTGGTATACACTTGTTCATAGTATCCTCTTATATTCCTTTTTATTTCTGTGGCATTGCCAGTAAGGTCCCCTTTTTCAGCACCCCCTTTCATTTCTGATATTAGTTATTTGTGTCCTCTATCTTTTTTTCTTTGTCAGTTTTCCTAAAGGCTTGTTGATCTTATTGGTCTTTTAAAAAAACACCTTTGGTTTTTGTTGATTTTCTCTATTGTTTTTTCTCTGTTTCATTTATCTCTGCTCTAATATTCCTTCTGCTTGCTTTGGGTTTGGATTGCTCTTATTTTTCTAGTTCCTCTAGAGATGAGGTGAAGTTACTGATTTGAGATCTTTCTTCCTTTTTAATGTAAGCATTTAGAGCTATGCATTTCCCTTTGAGCACTGTCTTTGCTGCATCCCATAAGTTTTGGTGTGTTGCCTTTTCATTTTCATTCACATCAGGATACTTCCTCATTTCCCTTTTGATTTCTTCTTTGACCTATTGGCTGTTTAAGAGTGTGTTGTTTAATTTCCACATATTTGTGAATTTTCCAGTTCTCCCTATGTTCCTGATTTCTAGCTTCATTACGCTGTGGTCAGAGAAGATACACTGTATGAATCCAATTTTTAATAATTTATTTAGACTTGTTTTGTGACCTAATATATGGTCTGTACTTGAGAATGATCCATGGGCACTAGAAAAGAATGTGTATTATGCTGCTAAGTGAAGTGCTCAGTTAGGTCTACTTGCTTTAAATATCATTCAAATCTTCTATTTCCTTATTGATCTCTGTCTAGGTGTTGTATCCATCATTGAAAATGGTATATTGACGTGCCCTACTATTGATGTAGAAAGATCCATTTGTCCCTTCAAATCTGTCAATATTTGCTTCAAATATTTGGTTCTACCATTAGCTGTGTGTATATTTATACTTGTTATGTCTTCTTTCTGCATTGTCCCCTTTATCAGAATATTGTACCTTCTTTGTCCTTCATAACATTTTTTTACATAAAGTCTATTTTACCTGACATCAGTGTAGCGACTCCAGCATTCTTGTGGTTGCTGTTTGCATCTTATATTTTTCTTTACATCCTTTCACCTTAATCTACTTGTGTCTTTGAATTTAAGGTGAGTCTTTTGTAAACAGTGTATAGTTGGGGCTCCTATTTTATCCATTCTCCCAATCCCTGCTTTTGAGTGGAGTGTTTAATCTATTTACATTTAAAGTAACTACTTATAGTACAGGACTGTTTTCTGCTAAGTAGCTGTTTTGTCTTTGTAAGTCTTAAACCGTTTTGTCCCTCAATTCTTGTTAATGCCTATTTTCATTTTTATTTGATTTTTTTGTACGGTACCATTTTGAGTCCCTTCTCATTTCTTTCTGTATATATTTTTCATATGTTTTCTGTGTGGTAACCATGAGGCTTTAATTTAATATGTTAAATCTATACCAATCACATTTCATTTGATATCAACTTTAACTAAATAGGATACACATACACTGTTCCTATATCCTTCCATATCCTCACCTTGTTGTTATACTCATTATAAATTTTATCTTTATATATTGTACATTCAAAACCATTGATTTCTCATTTCTTTTTATGCATTTGCATTTTACAATCTGTAAGAAATAAAAGTGGAGTTACATACCAAAAAATACAATAAAATAATACTCACTTTTATAATTACCCATATGATTTCCTTTACCAAGATCTTTGTTTCTTTTTGCTGCCTCAATCCATTGTCTAGTGTCCTTTTCTTTCAGTCTGAAGAACTCCCTTTAGTATTGCTTGAAGGGCAGGTCTGATGGTGACAAACTCCCTCAGCTTTTGTTATCTGGGAATGTCTTAATCTCACCCTCATTTTTGAAAGAAAGTCTCACCAGATAAATTCTTGGTTGGCAATTGTTCTCTTTCAATTATAAAGTAAAATATTCACTTTAAATATTTCATCCCACTGCCTTCTTGCCTGCATGGCTTGCCCATGAGAAATATACACATAATCTTATCAGGACTCCCTTGTACGTAACTCATTGCTTTTCCTTTGGAGCTTTCAGCAATCCCTCCTTTTTCTTGGCACTCTGTTGTTTGACTACTTTGTGTCTGAGCTTGGCTCTCTTTGAATTTATCCTGTTTCGGGTTCTTTGGGCTACATGAATGTGCAAATTCATGTCTTTTTTTAAGTTTGGAAAGTTTTCTGCCATTATATCTTTAATATTTCTTCTGCCCCTTTCTCCCTTTCTTCTCTTTCTGGGGCTCCCATAATTTGTATATTGGCACACTTGATGGTATACCACAGGTATTTCAGCCTCTGTATACTTTTTTCATTCTTTTTTCTTCTTACTCCTCAACCTGAATCATCTTAATTATTTTGTCTTTGAGATCACTTATTCTTTCTTCTGCCAGCTCTAGTCTGCTGCTGAAACCATCTAGGAAATTTTTCAGCTTAGTTACTGTTGTCTTCAACTCCTGTAATTCTGTTTGGTTCTTTTTAATAATTTCTATCTCTTTATTGAGATCCTCATGTTCTTCATTCATTGTTTTCTTCATACCCTTTATTCCTTTCTCCATGTTGTCTTGTGATGTTCTGTTGCACAATATGCAGTTTAATATTTTAAAATGTTCACTCTGGCATTTAGTCCCTGAGCTCTCTGTTCCTTAATTTGTATTCAGTTAGTGGTATGACATAGATTTCCTGTAGTGCCTGGAGCTAACAGTAACAAATAAACCAAGGCAAAAAGCGACTTTCACAGTCTTTGTAAATTGGCTCTGCCTTGACAGGTGATCTCCTTCAGAACTTAGCCCTACTATCAAGAATATCAGCCCAAGGCGAATGAGAAGTATAGTGTCTTCTCCATCTTATCTGAGCCTATCTGGAGCCTGCTTCTTTTCCTGGGCTTGTGCTTGCTCATGGCCTTACAAATTCTCCCATGTGCAGGAATTCAAAAAACCCCTCCATTCCTTATGAAATAGACCTCCCCTCCTGGATGCTCTAATATATGAAAATGCAGTAAACTTTTGCCCGAGTCTACTTTTACTTAATTATTTCTTATGGTGGTGTAGCTGTTTGCAAGCTGCTTCTCTGCCTGCAGAAAAAGTTTTGGGAAGGTGAGCCTGATTCAAGCTTCTTGGTTCAGTCTTTCAGTCTTCCACCCAATAGATTGGAACTGACATACAGACACCCCAGTATGCACATAGGGGTGATGCTGCTCCCAATGGGGAACAATAGGGACCCACTACTGGAACACAGGCTGGCTCCACACTGTGCTGGGGAAAGTGTGGGGGAGGGGATAGCAATGGTGCTAGGAGTTTTGCATACCATTTTTCAAGCTGTGTTTTCTTGATTCAGCACTTGCCGAGTTACTGAAACCCTTTATCAGTTTTCTAAAGTTTTGAGGAAGATGGATTTGCCAGTTTTTGCTAGTTGTCCAAAGATTATGTGGTGAGACAGCACCCTGGATTATCGTCTACCACCACCTTGGTTGACTGGAAGTTAAACCAGTTCTTCTTTGCTTATACCGGACAGATTCCTAACACTTTGTAGGATACACTGATCTTCAAACTCTAGGTTTGGCTCCAGAAATAACTAAGGATGAATGGAATGTGGTGTATGTATCCCCTCAAATTGCACTGCATGTTTTGGGACTCAGTCATGAACATGAATGAAAGCAAATCTGAGCTCAGTGGGAATCCATGTTGTTGGTAATCTTTGAATCTAGAACAGTCCTTAGTGTTCTGCCCTAGCTCAAGCTTCTCAAGACATTTTTGCTAGTTATCTACTACTTACAACTAGTTTCAAATCCTAAACATGTTGATAGAAACAGTCAAATCTACAGGACTGTGTATCCATGCTGCTCCTGGAAATAATTAGTTTATATATATATTTTCTGATACCTATCTGTAAAAATAACCAGAGCGTTGGATGTCATGCAGCTATATACAAGACATAGCAAGCAATAAGCCTCGTCACTGTCATTCAGACTATACAAGTCATTAATGATTTCCACTTTTATCCTTTTCCCAGTCATAAATATGGCCTGGGTTATCTCTGCATTGAAATGTTTTTTGCGTTTTCCTTCAAGAGCCCCACTCCAATTCCTTTCCAGGAACAATCAAGTTCCTTTCCCTTTGAAAAATATTTTTCTGACCCACAGTGACACAAGGATGCATGATTTCACAAAGGATTTCTATGCTGTTGCCATTTCTTATTGGAAATGCAGTTTGATTGTGTAATGTTGGTCATTCAAATTCATTTATCGGTTTGTAGAAACAATCCAAATTTGAATTTGTATGGGATGCTTTTTTAAATCCAGCATTAAATGTTTCATGATTACTTTGGAATGCCTTTATTCACCCTTTGTTTGCCAAATATCCCCTCCCCCAAAACAGGTCTTACCTTTCATTTAAATTTTTGCTACTTGAACTATAGTCCACAGACCAATGATATCAGCATTGTTTAAAAGTCGCTAGAAATGCACACTCTCAGATGCCACTGAATAAGAATCTCTACTCTTTAAAGATCTCCCTGTCCCCAAAAGGTAAAAGTACATTTTACCTGGTTATCCTTGTTTGCATATGACACACTCACTACTCCTCTCTTGTTTACTCCACAACAGGCACAAGCATCTTTCCCTAGACACTAACTATTCAAGCTGCCTTGAAATTTTGCTAGTTTTCCTTATAGGCAATAAATTGAAAACATATCGTTTCCATGAAAATATTTTTTTCTACACTTACATATGGTGGTTTTTTTTGTGGGGGAGGGCATGTATCTAGTACTGCATTCTTCAATAGAGGAAGCCCTAACTACATGTGGCTATTTAGAGTTAAATTAATTAAAATCAAATAAAGTTAAAGATTCAGTTCCTAAGTCACTATAAGGCACATTTCAAGTACAAATTGCATATTGAAGAGTCTGGGTATTGATCATTTACATCACTAAAAAAAAGTTCTATTTGGACAGCAAATGTCTAGAGACTGTTATATTCTTAGTTTGACTGTGAGACTGTCAGTGGCATCAGCTTCCAAATCAGATTGGCAGCTTCAGTGAACCAGGATAACCAGTTGAAAGAGAAAATCTAGTTAATTCAAAGGGTTATCACCAGTCCACTTGGGTTATTTCTGAAATATCAAGCTATTTCATGAAATTTAAAAGTATAAGGAGAAGCATAATAGAAAATACCTCCTCTCCACACGTTCCTCCACTTTTATAAGGATATCATGGCAAAAGCCTCCAAATAAAATGGGGAGACTTGGAAATGGGAGTAGAGTTTTCAGTTTCCCAGTCAGCCCCTGAATGTGATTGGGCAAGTCACGTGATCTGTCAGCGCTTCATTGAACTCATCTATAAAATAAGGAAGTTGTTTTGGCTGGCCTTGAAGTTCCCATCTATTTCTGTAATTCTCCATTCCATAAATTAGAATTTCTGGTGTTGCTACCTGAAGGCCACCCAGAACTACCATGGGTATCGTTTAATGTGGAATGTGTATTTCTATGTCTCAAGAACAGGTACTGGGGTTACAAATAATTACCAGTAAAAGTATCTGCTCTCAACAAAATCATAATCTAGAGAAGTGGTTTACAAAATGAAGTGCTTATAACTTAGAAGGGCCCAAATTGATTCACTGAACTGTAAGAACAACATATTAAAACCTCTCCAAAATAAAAAGGGAAAGGAGAAAAAAACTATATACATTGTATGTATAATACCACATTTTGTTTATCCATTGGTCGGTTGATGGACATTTGGGTTGCTTCCATCTTTTGGCAATTGTGAATATTGCTGCTATGAACATCAATATGCAAATATCTGCTTTCAATTCTTTTGGGTATACACCTAGTAGTGGGACTGCTGGGTCATATGGTAGTTGTATACTTAGCTTTCTGAGGAACTGCCACTGTTTTCCACAGCAACAGCACAAATTTACATTGCCACCAGCAATGAAAGTGGTCCTATTTCTCCACATCCTCTCTAACACTTGTTATTTTTCCTTTTTTTTAAATAGTAGCCATTCTAATGGGTGTGAAATGGTATCTCATTGTGCATTTCCCTGAAAGGTAATGATATTTCATGTGCTTTCTGGCCATTTGTCTATCTTTGGAGAAATGTCTGTTCAAGTCTTTTGCCTATGGTCAATTGAGTTGTTTGTGTTTTTGTTGTTAGGTTGAAGGATTTCTTTATATATTCTGGATATTATATCTTTATTGGATATGTGATTTCTAAATATTTTCTCCCATTGTGTAGGTTGTCATTTTACTTTCATGATAAAGTCTTTTGAGGACCAAAAGTGTTTAATTATGATGAGTTCCTATTTATCTGTTTTGTTTTTTGTAGCTTGTGTTTTGGGTGTAAAATCCAAGAAACCATTGCCTAACACAAGGTCCTAAAGATGCTCCCTAGGTTTTCTTCTACGTTTGATAGTTCTGGCTCTTATATTTAGGTTTTTGATGTATTTTGAATTGATTTTTGTATAGCGTGAGGTATGGGCTTTTTTTTTTTTTTTTTTTGACAAACGTAGTTCCAGTTTTCCCAGCACCATTTGCTGATGAGACTACTCTTTCTCAATTAAGTGGATTTTGCCACCTTGTCAAAAATCAGTTGGCCGTAAATATAAGAATTGATTTCTGAGCTCTCAATTCTATTCCGTTGGTCTATATGTCTGTCCTTGTGCTGGTACCATGCTGTTTTGATTACTGTGGCTTTGTTAAGTTTTAAGATCTGGAAGTGTGAGCCCTCCAACGTCATTCTTCTTTTTCAACATGGCTTTAGGGATTCAGGGCCCCTTGCCCTTCCATATAAATTTAATGATTGGCTTTTCCATTTCTGCAAAGAAAGTTTTTGGAATTTTTATCAGAATTGCATTGAATCTATTGCTTTGGGTAGTATCAGCATCTTAACGATATTTAGTCTTCCAATCTATGAACACAGAATGTCCTTACATTTATTTAGGTCTTCTTTGATTTCTTTTAGTGGTGTTTTCTAGTTTTCTATGTACAGGCCCTTTACATCCGTGCTTAGATTTATTCCTGAATATTTGATTATTTTAGTTGCTATAGTGAATCGAATATTTTTATTGGTTTCTTCTTCTGATTTTGGGGTGTTAGATATTATTTTTTAAATTTAGGTAATGTGTCTTTTTTTTATTAATTTGAATTATTTCACAATTATTTTACAGATTAAAGGGAAAACTCATAATATTGCAAGTTTCATGTTTCAGTAAGCAAGTTTAAGCTTAGTACAAACAGCGGAGGAACCTTAAGACCTCTGAAAATCTTCAAGGCTTTCCAAAATGCTTCCAAACATTTAACCTATTCTAAGTAGTGAACATCATGATCGATAGTTCTGATTTTTAGTGTTTAGCATTATTCTTATTTTTACTATATTTTAATATCCCAATATTTAGAGACAGATAAGCAACATGGGAATATGAATTTCATTTTTCTATGGAGAGAAGCAGAAACTTTTTATTTTTCTACAACATGTCATGCTACTTATATTCAAGAAAAAATGTTTGAAAGTTTAGTTTATCACACCAATAAATATCCCAGGCTATACCAATAAAGTATAACATTTATCCAGAATACTTTATTAATTTAGTTAAATATTATAAAATTCATTAATTTAATAATTGCCTTTAACTAAACACGTATGCTGTTACTATTTTTTGCAAGACTTATTTCATGAAGAAACATAATGTAAACATCAAGGAGATTTCAAAATAGGCTTATGTTTGAATGATCCCATAGGAAATTAAAACTTCCCTGGGTATATATTGACTATCCATCTGAAATATTTGAGTTTATTAAACGCATAAGTGCTTTGGAAGTTTAGCCTTCTCCTGACAGACCCTAAATAGCCTAAGAAAAATTTTTTTCAATTCTTTGGTTGCAGACCTTAGGGCTTGGAAACTAACTAGAAAATACATGATAATAATAGAACAAAAACTCATGTTGCCATATCCTTTTTATTGGCTGGTCAAAAATATCAATTCATTCCTGGGTTTGTATTGGTTAAGAGGTATATATACCTAAAGATCCTAATAGTAAAATTCCCACTATTGATTATTTCTAATCTTCAAGCATATTAAAAATACTATTAACTAACCCTAAATATCCTGTATAATGATGAGGCTCCATAAGTTTTACTTTAACTTTAATATAGGCATTCGTACTATAGCCTACAAGTTAAAAATGGTATTATTATGAATTTATGTCTCAGCAGAAGATTCCCGTAAATAACTTTGAAAGTATTTCATCCTGAGTTTTATCATCTTAGTTGACCATGAATAGCAATCTTTGTGTGGCATTTTCTATCAATAACATTTAAATGACAGAACATAACACAAAATTTCCTTTCACAAATTGTTAAAGAACAGTTGCAACTGTACATCTGTCAATTCCAGGAAATAGCAAAACTTTGAAAAAGCTTAGAAGGGATAAATTCTTCCGATTTTATTTTTCTGGCATACTTCTTTGTTCTCCATTCTAAATTATTTTTTGTAATATAAAACATTTTCAATAATGAAGTAGAAGAGTGAAATGGTTCTTAGACTTTTTTCATTCTCTATTAGTAGTAGATGGATACTTAAGAATATAAAATTTTATTGAATCCATTTCTAAATTGATGTTATAGATCCTAGATTGTGAACTCTAGAGAGGAAGATGTGATCAGCTATGATGTGCTAAGTATCAATGAACAATAAAAATATTTTTAATTCACAAAATATCTTAAGATGTTAAAAATTAAGTATATATTTAATGAAAAGTTATGTACTTTGTTCCAGTCAATACATTAGGCCGTTATTAATTGTATTTTTTAAAATTTATTGAAGTATCTCACTCATACATGAATATACATAAGCAATAAGTGTATAGCAATAGTTGTGAACTTACAAAACAAACATACATAACATCATACAGGGCTCTCATACGTCAGCCTACCAACAATACCTTGCATTGTTGTGAAACATTTTTAACTAATGATTAAAGAGCAGGCTCAAAATATTACTACTAACCAAAGTATTTTCCCCCAACCCAGCCCATTATTATTATTTTTATATCATTTATACATAACATACATAAACAATAAGTGTATAGAAAAAGTGGTGAACTTACAAAGAAAACATTCATAACATCATACAGGGGTCCCATACATCAAACCTCCACCAACACCTGGCATTGTCATGAGACACTTGTTACAAATTATGAAAGAATATTGTCAAAATCTTCCTACTAATTATAGTCCTTATCTTACATTTGGTGTATTTTTCCCCCAACCCACCCTATTATTATTTTTTAAATATATTTTTATGACAGAAGTTGTAAACTTACAAAACAATCATGCACATGTGCAAAATTCCCAAACAAAACCCCTCTATCAACACACCACACCATGGTGGAACATTTGTTACAGATTATGAGATAATATCATCCAATTATTACCAGGTCCACAGAGTTCATTTGGCACACTTTTTCCATACTCCCCCATTATCAACACAGTACATCTTTGGCATGGATGCAAGAATATTACATTATTACTGTTAACCACACTCCATAGGTCACTCCAGTTGTACTTTTCCCATGCTTCTCCACATTCCCACCACCCTGCAGTAGTGATGTACATCTACTCTAGCTCACAAAGAACACTCTTGCATCTGTACCACCAAACACAATTCTCATTCACCTCTGGGTTTGCTGTGTTATTCAGTCCCTAGATTATTCTCTATCTTTCTGTCAATTGGCATTTACATCCCTAGACTACCATTTTCAGCCACATCCCCATTTATAAACCAGCTGTTACTCACTTTAATGTGTTACAATCAACTCTGTACATTTCCACACTTTTAAAGTAAAGGTAATTAAAACTTCTACATACATTAAATATCAGTAGTCCATCTCAGTCCTCCTCTTATCTCCTTTAAGAATCCACCACCTACTACCAGGTCTTGAAGATATTTTCCTACATTTTCTTCTAGAAGCTTTATGGTTCTTGCTTTTATATTTAGATTTTTTATTCATTTTGAGTTAATTTTTGTATAAGGTGTGAGATAGGGGTCCTCTTTCCTTCTTTTGCTCTGGATATCAGTTTTCTCAGCACCATTTGTTGAATCGACTATTCTGGGTGGGTTTGACAGGCTAGTCAAAAATCACTTGACCGTAGATGTGAGGGTCTGTTTCTGAACCATCAATTCGGTTCCATTGGTCTATGTGTCTGTC
>JAQZBX010111356.1:0-10296 GCA_029593785.1 Cabassous unicinctus
AATTGGTTATCATTGCTTTGAAGTACAATAAAACAAAGTGAATGCTTTAAATATGAGTCATTTGTGGAATAACTTGAAAGAGACAATGGCCTAACCTTGTGGGTATCTGAAGAACATTCATTGTCATTCTATGGAATAATAAGTGATACAGCAGGTGGGAACATAACTGCAATGTTCAAGGTAAGTCAAGGAGGGAGAAGAGGTAGAGCACAGAGACAGAGGGTAAGGCTAATAAGAGATGATGACATTAGAAAGGTAATTCTGACTGAGGGCCAAATTGTATATTGGAGTACTAGTTTAAAGGAAATATTCAATCTGGAATGAATGGTCTTGCATTACTCAACCAGAGCCTTGTGTATCACTAATGTTTCATAGTAAACTCAGCCATATGGATTGACAGTTAAATAGTTTTTCTTACCACATGTTTTTGTATTTGGAATGAAAATTTTAAAAATTTAAAAATTAACTCATTTTCTTTGATATGCAAGCAAAACTTATTAATACCAAAAAAATGAAGTATTTATTTTGTGAGTGCAAAGTAATAAAAATTAATTTGATACGAACATATGAAAAACACTTTGGAAGGGTAAATCTACTTTCTAAAACAACATAATACATTTGAAAGTTTAAAAAAAAGATGCTGAATGTTGGATTAGTCATACACACACACACAAGCACACAAAATGGATGCAAACTGTCAGCACAGGTTTCCTAGAAAACAGATCCAGAGGCAAAATCTTATGTGCCAACATTTCTTTAAGGAGAGCAATCCCAAAAAGCAGGAGAAAGGCGAAAGGCGAATGAGGCAGGTAAGGGGTGTGTGTGTGTGCATTAACAGATGGCCAGATCACAGATCACAGCTCGGCCTCATGAGGCATCTTCAGAGAGTACTTGTGATGCTCTGAGTCTTCACAGAGTCTATTGGTGGTGGGCTAGGAGGAATGAAGAAAAGTTTACCTGTTGTCCCCCATCTCCCAATGATCTTTCATTGGCGCTGTTCTGGGTTGGACCATCTAGGACAATGCCAGGGGCCAGGAGAACAGCTGTGGCATCGGGCAGCCAAAATCTGAGCTTCACTTTAACCATGGCACTCCAGGCCTGCCCACCTACAGCCTAAAGCTTCACGGGGCAGGCCAGGTGAGCAATGAACTTGCCTGAGTGCTGAGTAGCTCTTGTTGCTCTCACTTTTCAGTGGCAGGAGGGAAGACCTAAGGTAGGAGGCTAGAATTGTGGGATAGGACGTGAGGTGTTGTCCAGTAGTGCCCAGAGAAAACGAGGAGCTGGAATCAATACCTATCTGACACCTGGCCTGCTGAGCAGATGGAGCACAAAATAAACATGTCCCCACCTGGTGGTGATGGAGCTCAATGGACTTCCCTCACCTGAAAGTCTCAAATCGCTTCTCCATGGCCTCCTGGAATGAGATAACGACATCAATAGTATTGCGCTCACACTCTGGCCCAGTCAATTCAGGGAGGATCATAAACACGTCTAGGACCTAGTGTTTATTGTAACCTCTTAGATTATAAGGAAGAAAAGATTCAACCACATTGGAAATCTTTAAAATACAAATTAAAACAAAGAGATGAAGTCATCTTTTGATAAATCTTTCAATTGGTGATGATAAAATAAGTAAATATTCCACACCACAGAAAGGGTGCCTTTTCCTACAATGTTAATAATTCTATTTAACTGATTCAACATTTCTGGAAATACATTCTTTTGTTTAAGAATATTCAAGGCCACAGAGTGGCAGAGAGACTCTCTCACACACACACATAAACACACAAACAACCATTGTGGATTAGATTAAGTCCCATATTTATCAGAAGAGTGACCACACAATGTAGGAGAAATATATTGTAACTTAATTCAGCTTTTCTTGGTTCCCAAGTTCCTAATGGGGGTTCACAGCCACCTATAGTGCAATGCATGAAGATTAGGGTGCTTCCAGTTTGGGAAATCTCATTTATTTCATGCATAGTTCTTTTAAACTAGGGGCGGGCAAACTACAACAGCAGGCTAAATTTGTACACTGTCTTGCAAATAAAGTTTTGTTGTAGCACAACCACATGCATTCATGTGTGTATTGTCTCTGATTTCTTTTCAGATTTGAGTTATTGAGGCAGGGACCATATGTTCTGTAATGTCTGAAGTATTTATTATCTGATCTTTTATAGAAGTTGGATGACTCCTGTTTCTTCTATTATTGACTTGCATTAAAATTTATGAAGATCTTATACAAACATAACATATGCCCTTACAAAAAATATTCATAGTCATAGGAGGCATTCCTGGGTTTAAAGACAGTCATCATTAATGAGACCACATCCTCATTCAGGATGGGTCAGGTTTTCCCAAACATGTTGTTGCCTCCAGTTTTTCAACCTCCCAGAAAGCTCATTTCCACACAGTTTATAACTTTAACTATAATTTAAAAACTAGTTTTACTAGGTTATGTTAACCAAGGACCAACCAAATATCCAGATCAATGTATATCACAAAAGAAAAAAGATATGTAAAATTCCCTTTTCCAGCAAACCCATTCGTACAAATTTATTCTAAAGACATAATTATTTATGCACAATTTCCTATGGTTATTCATTCTTATCATAATCATATAAAAAAACAGAACAATTCTAAGTTTTCAAAGACTGGTAAAATAAATTATACCACCATAAGATGTAATTATTATAAATTATATGTTGTGTATAATGACAAAATAGTTTACAATAAATATGTAGGGGATAATTAGATTTTTGAAAAATGTATGAATATGTAGTGATAACAACATCAATAATATTGAACCCAAACTCTGGCCCAGTCATTTCAGGGAGGATTATAAACTTGTCTAGGACCTAGTTCTTATTGTAACCTATTAGATTATAAGGAAGAAAAGGTTCAACCACATTAGAATCTTTAAAAAAAAAATTAAAACAAATAGATGAATTCATCTTTTGACAAATCTATCAATTGGTGAAGATAAAGAACTAGATATTAGACAAGTTTATGATCCTCACTGAAATAATATTTTGAAATATAATTTAATATTTTTTCTGTTCTTAATAACTATATTTTGACTCTAACACCCCTTTCACCATTAAGATCAGGTACAATGTCGATACTTATTGCTTTATGGAGAGAAGGGTGGAAGCATCCTACAAAAATGATCAATTCTTCCTTTAATTTTTGAAATAGAGTTTTAAGATTCAGTCTCTACAGTAACAGTCTGAAAATCAAAGCACTTAGGAATGTAAAATCTGGGAGCTTCAATAGAGAGAGCTTTGTTTTGAATTTCTGTGCATTAATGGACGGCAAGACCATAAACCAAAGCTTGGAGGATTCTGAGCAAAGAAAATCACAAAAGCATGATAGGAGGACATAATGAAAATGATAATGCTCCATGCAGGATGAAATTAACTGCTCTGAGTACTTCTCAGACATTAACTTGTTAAGGCCTCACAACATCTCCTTGAAGTAGATGGTAGGTTATTATCGTTATTTTACAGATTGAGGAAACTTGAGGCTTTAGGAGCTTAAGTAACTTGCACAAGACTATACATTGTTGGTAAGTGATGGAACTGACACTTGAATATAGGCAGTCTGGCTCCAGAGTATATACCTTCATTCCTATGAAATATGTCTTTTCCAATAAATAATTGTATTTCTCCCTTTGTAAAAGGAAAATGATTTAATCATGTAAGAGAAAGGAGGAAAAGAATCAGAATCACAGAGGAGATCAAGAGAGACAATGTGGGCACATGTAAGTGATTGAAGCCTGGGCCTGTCTCCTCCTGGGTTTAACCCTAAGTGACTGGATGGTATGGGAAAATTCTAGATGGAAACCCAAGAAACAAATTTACTTACACCTAGAAGATTACATATGTTGATTTACCTGCATAGTCCTGGTTTTCACCTATTGTCCTAGAGTAATTATCAATAGCACTCTTTTTCACTCTGAAATGAGCCCCATCTTAAAAAATAAATCATACGTTCTCCCTATTCAAACTTCAGTTACCATCTGAAACTCATGGAGCAGGTGTAGCACCCTACTCCCCTGCAGGACAGAGTAGTATAATGGAAATGGTGGCTGCAAAATTTCAGGCAGCAAGAGAGCCTGAGATAGCCACCACTCTGATTATGTCAGCTATCTCTTGCTGAAGAACAAATGATCCCAACACTTAATGGCTTAAAACAACAACCATTTGTTTAGCTCTTGATTCTGTAGGTCAACAGTTCTGTTTGGGCTCAACTGGAAACACTCTTCCATCCGTAACCTTCTGCCCTTTCTGCAGTCAGTTGGCAGAAGATTGTTGGGTGCTGACTTTCCTCAGATGCGCTCACTGGCAGTTGACTGGTTGTTGAATGAGGCAGCTCCGTTCTCTCTAGCTAGCTCCTCATCCTCCATCATGGTAGCTAGGACTTGTTCACAACATGGTCTCAGCAAGTACAGCAATAGAGAAGACAAACCTCAGACCCTAAGTAGTTATTTTTTTCTGTTTTTTATTTTATTTTATTTTATTTTGAACGAAGCTTTAGATTACATAAATATTATATCTAAAATATAGGGGGATTTCCATATACCCCACCCCTCCCCCACCCACACATTTCCCCATTAACAGCATCTTTCATTAGTGTGGTACTTTTGTTACAATTGATGAACATGTATTGAAGCACTGCCACTAACCGTGGTCAATAGATTACATTATAGTTTACACTTGCACTGCACAATTTTATAGGTTTTGACAGAATGTATATTGGCCTATATCTGCCATTGTTATGTCATGTAGGACAATTCCAATGTCCCAGAAATGCCCCATGTTGCACCAGTTCTTCCTTCTCTCTCCCCTCAGAACTCCTGGTGACCACTGCCTTTATATCAATATTACAAATTATTCCATTGCTAGAATAATAATAAGTCTACTTTTGTCCATAGTTGCATTCCCCCTTTAAGTTTTTTCATTCCTCAATCTTGAGGATTTGGAGATGGTGATACCCTCTCTGTTTCAGATTGAGAGGGGGCCTGGATCCCATACAGCAGATGAATGGGACTATTTTGCATGCTATTGTAGATGCTCTTTGTTTTCTGGGATGGGCATTGTCCATCATCATTCTTTTTTGAGTTGTCCAATGGCTGAGAGTAGGTGATACACTCTGCTGAGATTCTGGGTTCAACTGGCTTGTGAACAGACTGAAGATTTAAGTCTCTGGGACATATATTTAACAAATATAGTGCTAAATAAAGGTTCAGCTAAAAGGGGTGCAGTGGGGAAGAGCCATGGGTAGGGCAATTATAAATGAGTCTAACTCTGCTACATTGGGAAGCATATATTCCAAAGTAAGTCCCACTGACAGGGTGCCAAATTTCTGAGATCATCTGTCCTGCCTATAGTGTCTAGATGTCTCTAAAGACCTCAGGAACCCCACTATTTGAGGAACTGTTTATTGTGACAATCAATGCGATTTGTATTTAATATTCCCCCTTTTGGTCAAGGTCTTTTTCCAAATGCATTGCTAGTTGATGCTTGGTAATAATCCCTTGGTGCCAGGGAAGCTTATCCCTGGGAGTCATGTCCCACCCCAGGGGATAGGTAGTGTGTTTATAGGCTGTTTGTCTTAGAGAAAGGCCACATCTGAGCAACAAAGAGGCTTTCAGCAGGTAACTCTTGGGCAATATATAATATTGGCTAAGTTTCAATTTCACAAGAAAAAGGTTCATAAGTACAACCATCAGTATCAAGGGTCTGGAGTATTGATCTGTCTTTTTTCACTAGGTACTGTCCATGTACTCAAGATATTTGCCACTCTATTAGAGAATGTGACAGTACTTCCCAGGATGGGAATGCAATATTCTTTCAGTTATTGTGTGGGTTTCCACCCACTGAGACAACACCCCATGACCACGTGAACATATTCATATGCCATAGAGGCATGCCCCAGGTGTACCCCTCCACACACATCCCCCCATCACTGACACCCTGTACCAGTGATCCTCCCCTTCCACAGTTGTGACCTTTTTGCAATCCAAAACTTCCCCAAAATCAAAGCTAAAAAATCAATAGATAAAAACAATAAAAAAATAAAATAATAATTTTTAAAGATGAGTAAAATAAAAAAAGTTCCATTTGGTCTTTCATCACCATAAGATCAGTTATCTTTTATGTACAGTGACAATTACTTCTGTATTTTCCCCCAGTATCTTTTTTTTAAAAATTTATTTTCAAAGAAGCTTTAGGTTACAGAAAAGTCACAAAGAAAATTTGGGGAATTCCCATATACCCAACTCCCTCTCCCCTCCTATTCTCCCCTATTAATAATATCTTACATAAATATGGTACATTTGTTACAATTGATGTACAAATATTGAAGCATTGCTACTAAACATGGTTGATGGTTTACATTACAGTTTCCATTTTGCACTGCATACTTTCATAGGTTTTGACAAAATGTGTAATGGCCTGTATCCATCATCGCAAGTTATGCAAAACAATTCCAATGCCCTAAACACTTTCAATATTCAATCTATTCTATTGTTTCTTCTCACTCCCTTTGGAAACTATGGCAACTACTAAGTTTCAATTTTTGAAGAATAAAGTTCATAGTTACATGCAATAATATTGTGGGCTTGACATATTGGTCTTTTTTCTTTTATTAGGCACTGTTTATGTTCTTGCCCCTCTAATTGAGAACAAAGAAGGACTCCCCAGAATAGGAGTTTAATATTTTCTTTATTGTTTGGGTCTCCAACTACTGAGATACACTATGACTCGATGAACACTTTCATATTCCATGGAAGTATGTCCCTGGTGCACCCTATTCTGCCTAACTCCCCATCCCTGTTGCTCTGCACCAGTAACTATTCCCTGCCATATTTGCCAAAAGAACATTCCTACCATTTTAGATTTAATCACAGACATGTAAATCCCCAGAATGCAACTTCAACTTCCTCCAGCCTTCCCTCAGTTCCATGAATAGTCCAACTCAACCCATACTCAAACTACTCCCCTTCACAGTCCAAAACTGTAAACCCCAATCACATTACTGCACCACTATCACACCCATCTACTGCTCAACCACCCCTTTCCACCTTATATGTTTTGCCCATATTGAGCATCAGCTCACCACACTCTACTCCCTTTCTTTCTCCTGGTAATCTATCTTCCAGACTCTAAATCTGTGAGTCTGCTCAATTTGCTTGAGTCATATCAGTAAGGTCATGTAATATTTGTTCTTCAGTGACTGGCTTAGTTCACTCAACATAAGGTCTTCAAAATTCATCCACGTTTGTCCCATGTGTTAATACTGTATTCCTTCTTACAGCTGAGTAATATTCCATTGTATGTATATGCCATAATTTGCTTATCCATTCATCTGTTGATGGACACTTGGGTTGCTTCCAACTTTTGGGAATAGAGAATAATGCTTCTATGAACATTGGTATGCATATATCTGTTCATGTTCCTGCTTTCAATTCTCTGGATATATACCCGGAAGAGGCATTGCAGGATCATATGGCAGTTCTATAGTTAGCTTCCTGAGGAACCACCAAACTATCCTCCACAATGGCTGCACCATTCTACATTCCAACCAGCAGTGGATGAGTGTTCCCTTTCCTCCACATCATTTCCAACACTTGTAGTTCTGTTTTTTAAATTGTCACCAGTCTAATAAGTGTAAGATTATATCTATTTTAGCTTTGATTTGCATTTCCCTGATAGCTAGTAATGTTAAGCATCTTTCCATGTACTTTTTAGCCATTTGTATTTTTTCTTTGGAGAAGTGTCTATTCGAATCTCTTGCCCATTTTTTACATGGGTTGTTTGTCTTTATTTTTGAGATGTAGGATTTCTTTACATATTTTTGACATTAGGCCCTTATTAGGTAAATGGTTCCCAAATATTTTCTCTGATTGAGTAAGCTGCCTTTTCACTTTCTTGACAAACTCCTTTGAAGCTCAAAACTTTTTAATTTTGAGGAGGTCCCATTTACCTATTTTTTTCTTTTGTTGCTCGCACTTTGGGTTTAAAGTTTCTGAAACCATTTTTCACTACAAGATCTTATAGATGCTATTCTACATTATCTTCTAGGAGTTTTATGGTCTTGGCTCTTAAATTTAGGTCTTTGATCCATCTTGAGTTAATTTTTGTATAGGGCGTGAGATGGTGATCCTCTCTCATTCCTTTGGATATGGATATCCAGTTCTTCAAGCACCATTTGTTAAAGAGGGCATTCTGCCCCTGTTGAGTGGGCTTGGTGGCCTTGTTGAATATCAGTCGGCCATATATATAAGGATTTACATCAGAACTCTCAGATTCATTCCATTGGTCAGTGTGTCTATCCTTGTGCCAATACGATACAGTTTTGACTACTGTAGCTTTGTAGCATGCTTTAAAGTCAGGTAGCATGATTCCTCCAATTTTGTTTTTCTTTTTCAATAAGCTTTTGGCTATTCAGGGTCCCTTGCCCTTCCAAATAAATTTCATAATTGGCCTTTCCAATTCAGTAAAAAATGCTGTTGTAATTTTTATTGGGATTGCATTAAATCTGTAAATCAACTTGGGTAGGACTGATATCTTAATGATGTTTTGTCTTCCAATCCATGAACATTCTTCCATTTATTTAGGTCTTCTTTGATTTCCTTTAACAATGTAGTTTTCTATGTACAAGTCCTTTATGTCTTTAGTTAAGTTTACTGCTAGGTATTTGATTCTTTTAGTTGCTATTGTAAAGGGATTTTGTAAAGGGATTTTTTTTCTTGATTTCCTCCTCAGATTGCTCATTATTGGTGTACAGAAATGTGACTGATTTTTGCATGTTGATCTTTTATCCTGCCACTTCACTGAGCTTGTTTATCAGCCCTAGAAGCTTTGTTGTAGATTTTTTCAGGGCTTTCTATGTATAAGACCATGTCATCTGCAAATAGTGAAATTTTTACTTCTTCCTTTCCAATTTGGAGGCCTTTTATATCTTTTTCTTGCCAAAGTGCTTGAACAAGTACTTCTAACACAATGTTAAATAAGAGTGGTGGCACTAGGCTTCCTTGTCTTGTTCCAGATCTTCGAGGGAAAGCCTTTAGCATTTCACCATTGAATGTGATGTTAGCAGTGGGTTTTTCATATTTACACTTTATCATGTTGAAGAAGTATCCTTCTATTCCTATCTTTTGAAGTGTTTTTATCAGGAAAGGGTGCTGTATTTTGTTGAATGCTTTCTCTGCATCTACAGAGATGATCATTTGATTTTATTTCTTTTGATCTGTAAATGTGGTGTATTACATTGATTGATTTTCTTATGTTGGACCATCCTTGCATATCAGAGATGAAACACACTTGGCCATAGTATATAATTCATTTGATGTGTTGTTGAATATGATCAGCAAGTATTTTGTTGAGGATTTTAGCGTCCAGGTTCATTAGAGAGATTGGTCTGTAGCTTTCTTTTCTTGAGGTGTCTTTATGTGGCTTTGGTATTAGGGTGATGTTGGCATCATAGAATGAGTTAGGCAATGTTTCTTCCACTTCTATTTTTTGAAGAATTTAAGGAGGATTGGTGTTAGTTCTTTCCAGAATGATTGGTAAAATTCACCTGTGAAGCCATCTGGTCCTGGACTCTTTGTAGTTGGGAGGTTTTTGATGACTAATTCAATCTTGTTACTTGTGATTGGTCTGTTGAGTTCATCAGTTTCTCCTTTTGTCAATATAAGCTACTTGTGTGTTTCTAGAAATTTGTTCATTTCATCTAAATTATCCATCTTGTTGGCATACAATTTTTCAAAGTATCCTCTTATGATACTCTATTTCTGTTGAATCAGTCGTGGAATCCCCTCCATTTTTTTTTTAAAGTTTTTCTGTCTTCTTTCTTTTTTTCTTTGTTAGCGAAGCTAAGGGTTTGTCAATTTTATTAATCTTCTCAAAGAAGCAGATTCTGGTTTTGGTAATTTTTTCTAGTTTTGGTGTTTTTTGTTTTTTTTTTTTAATTCTCAATTTCATTTAGCTCTGCTCTAATCTTTGTTATTTCCTTCTTTCTGTTTGCTTTGGGATTAGTTTGTTGTTCTTTCTCTAGTTCCTCCAGGTGTGCAGTTTGGTCTTTGAATTTAGCTCTTTCTTCTTTTTTAATATAGGCATTTATGGCTATAAATCTCCCTGTCAGCACTGCTTTTGCTGCATCCCATGCGTTTTGATATGTTGTGTTGTCATTTTCATTCATCTCAAGGTTATTCCTGATTTCTTTTGCAATTTCCTCCTTGACCACTGATTATCTAAGAGTGTGATGTTTAACTTCCATATCTTTGTACCT
>JAQZBX010111357.1:0-10293 GCA_029593785.1 Cabassous unicinctus
AAAAAAAACCCCACAATTTTTATGGTATGCTATCTCTTGGGTTAATAAAAGGGGGCGAGATAAGGAATGAATATATATTTGTATGTGTTCATATTTTCAAAAACAGTGGAAGGATAAACCAAAATCTAATTAAAATGGTTACCAGTGGGAGACAGGAAGAGGTAGAGTGAAGGAGATAGCGATGGAAGTGAAATTTCTACAAATATATCTTCTTGTTATATGGTTTTACTTTGGAACAATATAAATATTTAACAAGTTTAATAAAACAGAATCAAATCAAAATGAAACACAGCAATCTCTAAACATTGAAAACAATCTGATGCAAAGTGAAACTATTTTTATATTAAATTGGTATAGAAATTAATTGCTTCATCTAGAAAATAAATTACTCCAAGTGATTTTCACATAACAGCACTTTATACATCCCTTTTGAGATTAATTCTAAGGAGAAAAAGTGCTGCAAGTAAATATTGAATTACTTCAATGATCTCATTATTTGTTGTAATAATGGTATTTTTGAAACAACTTTAGTATATGGTAGAATAAAGTACATAGGTAATTATAGTCATGTCATGAGGAACTAAGATTTACCATATAAGAGAAAAGGAAATGCAAGTATGAAGTCAAAAATTTTAAGTAAAATCTGTAATCTTTTAAAAAATTACTCATGATTTGTATATATATTTCCTAGCTCTGTCCCATGAAAAACCAGAAACAATTACAACCCAGTAACAATGAGCATCCTTGTACCCAGGTTTTGTTCTCTAAATACCACTTTGTAGTAATTGCAACCAGGTTCATTGGAAAGTTGCCAGTTCTAGTACATGTTGTGCCAGAAAATCAGGAAAGTTATCAAAATCAAATGAGGTCATTTCAAAAGGACTCAAGAGTCAATATCAAGTGACCCCCATTAGAGATGGAAAAATTTAAGTATAAAAAAGAATAAGAGCTACAATGGATAGAAATATATCAAATATATAAAAATTGATGAGCTCATAATGATACTTTAAAAGAAACAACCCAATGGTCACCACTGAAATCTTATAGAGCATCAACTCATCCATTTTTTTAAATGCTAAATATAAGGAAAGAATAAACAGCAATTTTGCCTTTTCTGTTTCTGGATAAGGAAATTGTTTGATAAGACTTTCAGGAATAAAAACAGAAGCAATAACAGGATTAGAAAATCACCACTTTGAAATTCCACATGAAATGATGTCATTGGCTGCTAAACCCATTAGGTGGAAATGTTGATGGGGAACTTTATAATGGAAGGATCATCATGACATCATTTGCTACACTTTGGCACAACTGAAAGTATGTCTTGTGATGAGAAATAAAAATGGAACAGCTTTTCCAAAGTAACCTCCAGCTTTTTCCTTCTTGCCCTTCATGTCACCATCTTATGCCTATGAGGGTAAAATCCTGCCACTATTGCCACTTTATACATCTATCTATCATCTATCCATCTCTATCTATCTCTATCTATCCATCATCTATCTATCTATCTAACTATTATCTATCTATCTATCTATCTATCTATCTATCTATCTATCTATCTATCTATCTGGGTTTGAATTCTTTCTCACCTCCCTACCTACTGTCCTTGAGCAAAGCACTTACCTCTAAACCTCTCTTTCCTCTTCTATACAAGGGGAATGTTAAAAATACAATCTTACCTACTTCATTTCTTTGAGAGGACAAATCAATATAAGATGTAGAAGAATTTTGTAAATTATCAAGTCCTGTTTAAATTATATTTAATTTTGAAACTATTTCAGAGTGAAAACAGAGAAATCCTCTATGCCAAAGCTAAATTTGAATGACTAATACTGCTTTTAATCTCTAATTACTCATTCATTCTAGAATTGACATAGAAAATATATATTTATTTTTTATATGATGACAAGAATTTTCCAGGGTTAACAGAGTAGACTGTGTGTGATGGAGCTAGATTAAACTTAAAAGATCCTTTCTAAACAAAGTGCATGCATCACCCCTCCTCCTAGGGACATGTCAGATACCAACTACTTGAACATTTCTCAGGCTCAGAACATAGATCCATCTCCTGAATCTTCATATAACTTGGGATTCTCAGACCAAGTAATTAGGTTAAAAAGAACAAAGTCAGAATGAAATCCATCAGGAATCAATGGCTGGTTTTTATTTTCAATTGTATTCAAAGGAATTTCATGCTAGGCATCATGGTTTGTTAGGGAATATTTTTTCTTCTGGAGAATTGGAAACATGCATTCTTTCTGCCAATGAAAAAGACTCAACCCTAAGAACAATCTCTCTGTAGCCTATGTTTTGAAAATTTTGGTCTTATGGTGTACTCTGATTTATTTAATCATTCTGTCCTTAAAATTTCATGACCATTCTCCATGTAATTAAGTAGTCTTCAAAAAGCACATCTAATTGATACAAAAACATGTAGCATATAAAATAGAACATGGTATTTAATCAATCCCCTATTGTTACACATTTTATTTTTTTCAAGTTTCTGATTATAAATAATGCTATGATTAGCATAAATGTACCTCTTTATTAGCAACTCTGATTAGTTTCTTGTGTTAGTTTCCTTGAACTCTAGAATATGAACTCTTTGAAAACTCTTGACTCGTATGACAAGGTTATTTTGCAGACAGGCAGTAGTATTTGAATTCTTTTTTATCTATATATTCCATTGCAGTTAATGTGAACTTTTAAAACTATCTATTTATTAACTTGATAGGTAAAAATGGCATATTTTAATTTTAATTGGTATTTCCTGAATCATTAATGATGATAAGCATTTTCTGGACATTTAATCTTTTTTAAAATATCTGCTAAGGTCCTTGTCCATTTATGTGTTATTGGCATTTTCTTATTCTTTGGTTGAGCCTTACAGATATAAGCATCTTAACAATTTATCTGTATTATTTCTTGAAAATCTTTTCCCATTTTGTCATGGAACTTTTATGTTTGTTTACTTTAAGTCCATGACATTTTACACAGTTATTATTTTCCAATGTTTTTGTACTTAAAAGGTAGTTCTATAAGTCAAGATCAGTTACTTATCTATAAAAACACCCAGTTTATAGATTTATTTATTTATTTATTTATTTTAAAGATTTATTTATTTATTTATCCCCCCCTTGCTGCTTGTGCTTGCTGTGTCCATTCGCTGTGTTTCTTCCGTGTCTGCTTATCTCCCCCTTGCTGTGAGGTCCCGCTGCATCAGCCCACCGTGCCGCGTGGGCCGGCCTGCTCTCACAAGGAGACCCCAGGAAGCAAACCCGGGGCCTCCCATATGGTAAACGGGAGCTCAATCCATTGAGCCACACCCGCTTCCCTAGATTTATTTTTAAAATATTTAATCCACATATATGAAGTTAGAAACAAGCTTTCATTGTTTAATAATTGCTATATAATACATTTTTATATATAAATATATTTGTTTAAAAACTAAATCTACTGTTCTATTAATCATTCAGGTGTTTCTTACATAAACCCCACACAGCGTAATGTCTATGATTTTACATATGCTTTCATAATAGGTAGAGTAAGTTCTGCCCTTACTAACCATATTTTTTATTTTTTATTTGCTGTTCTAATCTAGGCTTTTGAATTATTTTCTTCAAGGTACAAAAATTATATATTATTAGGATTGAAATAAATCTATAAATTAATTATGAAAGGATTGGCACCTTTAAGATATTTTCTTTCTCTTCCCATTCTGAAACTGGTATAACTCTCCATTTAATTATTACTTTATACCATCCATAAAGGCATGAATTTTTTCTCCAAAGAACATTACTAAATATTTTTGTCACTTTTGATACTGACTCTTTATTCCCATTAATATTCTAATTAGTCACTGTTGGCATATAGGAAAGACATTGATTTTTAAAAAATATTTTATGTCTAGTTACTGCTGAATTTTATTTATGAATTCTAACGACATATATTCCCTCTGTGCGCATATATAGACTGATCGTCTGCAAGTAATAACCATTTCATCTCCTCTTTTCAAGTAGGATACCTTTTATAGCTATTTCTTCTCGAATGCCACTGCTCTAAATTCAAGAGCTATGGCAAATGGCAGTCACGAATGAACAGTGGTCAACTGCCTGTTTTCCCCTCTCCCAAGCTTAGCGCAAAGGCCACCTTTGCTGCAAGAACGTCTCTGCCCAGCGCTCTAAGTAGCACCCTCCAAACTTCCCACTCTCCTGCTAGTTTCCTTCATAGTACCTTCTCAAATGAAAATTATGTTTATGTTATACATTTCCAAAATATAAGCCTTACATCTTTATAAGGCGGAAGTGACGTGAGGACCGGCGTGCTGCCTGTTTCGCTCCCTTGCACGTACCGGGCGTGTAGTTCTCGGCGCCGAGTTGGTGTGCAATAAACTTTGTGCCCGTTGCTGACAGAAGTGGTAAGGTCTTTGGTGTTTCAGTGTTAAGTGAAATGTTCACTATTGGTTTCATATCAATATTTATTCTTCTAAGAAATAGCCTTATTCCAGCCTCTGCGACTCTTTTATGAGTGAATGCTGTTATCAAATGCATTTTCAGACTGCATTAAAATCATAATATATTGTCTCAAATCTATTTATCTCATTCAACCTATTTATACAGCTTATTATTTAAATAGATTTCCTAATAATGAATCACCCTTGGATTGTCACATGCATCCTACTTGATTGTGGATGGATTTCAGATATACTGTTGGATTCAACTTGCTGGTATTTTATTAAAGTTTTTTTTCCCTTTATGATCATAAGGGAGATTGAGCTATAATTTTTTTCATTTTTGTTTTTGTTGCAGTTTGTCTTACATTTTGGTAGAATTGTTATGGATTCAGTAAAGGAGATAAAAATTTTCCAATTATTTTCCATCTATTTTATATCTGGAACAGTTTCTATATGATATTATTTATGCCTGGATAATTTGAAAGAACTCATTATTTATAATCTGTAGGCTACAAATACATTTTAAAAGAAACTTAAAAAATGTCTCCCATACTTAGTTTCTCCAATTTCTAAAATTTCCTGAAGCAATTAAAGCAATGTGTGCTTTTATTTTAATGGAAAAGTAATTTGTGTTCTTTAGAGGATATTCAAGAATATAGGTAGAATAAAATAAATATCATCTATAGACTCACTACCTAGAGTTAATCTCTACTGATATATTTCCTTCCAGTCCCTTTCTTATTCATTTTTATTTAACTACATATAACTTTTATGAAAATGGATGTTGTGCTATATATACACTCTTTTATCCTGCTTTTTTCAATTAACTCTTTATAATGTTCATTTCCTCACATCCTTGAATTTTCTTTGAGAATATGATTTTTGATGGCACCACAGCATCCTCTATTACATATACAATAATTATTTCACTATTATTCCATTTTAGGCATTTTTGTTTCTAACGTCTTACTATTATAATGCTGTATAAGATTCCTTGATATTCCATATATTTCTATATCTTTAGGAGAAATTGTTACAAATGAAAGTCATTTCATTCTTAATACCAAAGTGTCTACACATTTGACATTTATGAAGAGTGTTTGAAAGTTGATATTCCACTGAGCCCTTTTAAACATTATATTTTTATAAAATTTTGTAAAGCAAATCATGCTTCATGTGTGTGGCAGTTTGATATTATTTATGAATTCCAAAAAGGAGGTATAGATTATGTTTGTAAACTGGTGTGCTCCTCTGGGCATAATTACCCTTTGATTGTATTAGATTCAGCTGAGATGTCTGATTAAATTATGTTAAAATTAGGGCTTTAATTCAACCACATCATTCGAGTGGGATTCAGAGTTGAGTCCCAGCCCCCTTGGTGGGCTGATAAAACAGACTCTCACACAAAAGTGGACACATAGAGAAGAACACAGAGGAAGAGAGACAGCTCATTAGACACAGCAGAGGCCCAGGGAAGAGAGATGAGCCTGATAGTCTACAGCTGACCTTATGAAGAGAACAGAGCAGCTGAGCCCAAAAAGAAATGAGCGCTGGGGAGAGAGATGAGCCTTATGCCAGCCTACAGCTGAGATCAGAAGAAGCTGGGACCACAGAGCTTTAAAAGGAAGGAGGAAGGCTGAACCCTTGCAGACATCGCCCACCATCTTGCTTCAACACGTGGCAAATGATTTTGGGTAAGCAAGTAGTCTTATGGTAACTTGAGTTGGACTCTTTAGGGCCTTGTGACTGTAAGCTTCTACCCCAAATAAATACCCTTTATAAAAGCCAACAGAGATGTGGTACTTTGCATAAGCACCCCTTTGGCTGACTAATACAATGTATTTTCTTTATCTAATTCTCTTGGATTGTTTATTGTAAATCTTTTATAAGTTTATTGAAAATTTGTCTATTTTGTGAAATATTTGTTCACTAATGTGACCAGTTTTTAATTCATCATATTGATTTGTAAGTGCTCTTTACTAAAGTTAAAAATCTTAGCTTGACCTTCAGAAATTATGTGCATACTGCTCAATATTAGTCAACAATTAAGCAAGGATTATGTCTTCTTTCTCAGTGCCTAATTGATGATTCCTTATACTACAGTAAAATTATCAATATTTGCCAGCTGTATGATCTTCATCAAAAATATTTCATTTCCCTATTCCTTTTGATGAATTATTATATTTATTTATATATTTTCATGGATATGAGTATATTATGTATGAATTATTATATTCATATTTTTCAAAATAAAACACTTTTTTATGTTTCTCCTGAAGACAGATTAAGTAAGCTCACATCAAGATCAAACAAGTCCTGACACTAATGATATTTAATAGGAACACAATGATGTCTGCGGAAGGGCTTGGATAAGTTTTTTGGACCTTACATAATGGGTCCTTGAGGATGAGTTATCTTGGGGCTTAGTCCAACCACAGCGTCAGTGAAGCTGAAGAATCTCTTGCTTCTTTGTGTCCAGAGCTGGACACTTTAAGTATATTATGGTAACTTCAACTTGTCTGTCCCAGGGTACGTGTATTTGTGGATGAAATTTTGCCATTAGTAAAATCCATTAAAAAAAAATTCTATGTCACTTATGACTTATCCTCCCTATGACCCCAAATCCCTAGAAATATTTACATTTATCCTTGTCAGATTTCAAGATTTTGTTATAAAAGTTGAAGTTAGAAAGAAAGAGGATGAGAAAGGACAGTAAACGACAATTGTGAACTTTATCTCTGTGTGAATGAGTAGATGTGAGAAGAAGGCTGTGCAAAAGGAGCTTTGAAGAAAGATGCTGAGATGTTTGAATGAATAAACCACCAGGGAGTCAGCCTTTATTTCTTCCATAATCTCCATCCTGGGTGACCCAACCCGATGGCTGGTGTAATAGTTATTACGATTATTGCCTTTAAAACACAGAACTGTGTGAAGCAGAGAAATAATAATTGGAAGTAGATTCTTGAGTCCTGAAGAAGCTTTGTATCTAGCAAGGAAAACCAATTCTAAGAAGCCTCATTCTTAGTGTCTCTAGGATGAAATTTCTACCTCCTTATCAAGAAGGAGCCAACAGTGTTCTGATTTCATGTTTCATTCTAAATAAATATCCACTTTTAATCTTTAAAAAAAGGAGCCAACTTGCCTTTATAAGGTAGACCTGTGGGAAGGTTGGACCTTGCCACATCCATCCTCATTTCCTCACCAACCCCAAGGCACTAGACCCACATCAAAAAAGTTGAGCTTGGGGACTTCTGGGAAGATGGCAGACTAGTAAGACACGGGAATCTCTTCTCCAGAAAAATAGCTAGAGGGCAGGCTGAAACAGCCCCGAAATAGATCTTCTAGGGTTTAGGACAGCAGGTGAAGGCTGCACACCACCCAGAGGAGAGAGAGACAAAAGAGGGAAATCACGATGACAGAACCATGAGTTGGAACTAGCAGCGGCTGCTGCTGCAAGCACCCTCCCCCATACTCTTTAGAATTCCCCGGCCTCTGGGCCTGCGACTACAGACAAAGGGGGCTCCAGGGATCTACCACTCCAGGAAAGGGGAGAGAGAGGGACACAGCCTAAGGCTGACTCAGGTTCTGACCCGCAAATTTGGTCTGCAGTGCCCCACAGGCCCTTCCAGGCCAGGTGGGACCACACGGTGGTTTGCCCTGGGAGCCTACGAAGGACTGGAGAAATCCAACCCTCGCAATCTCCCTGTCTTCTAGCCTGGACTAATAGTTGAGGACTACACAGGAGAGGGGAGAGAGAGCCTGGGGCTGACTCAGCTTTTGACTCGCAGGTTTGGACTGCGCTGTCCTGAGAGCCCTTCCAGGCCCGGTAGGGCTGCGCCATTGTTTGCCTTTGAGCCTGCAAGGGGCTAAAGATATACAAACCTCCCAATCTCCTCCTCTACTAACAGGGACTGATTATTGAGGACTCAGAGGGGAGTGGAAATATTTCCTAGCTGGGAAAAGGGAGGGGGCTGCCAGAGAAGACTGGGGAACTGTCTCACAAAGTTTGAATTACAAGGCTTTTAGACCCCAGACAGGAAGCTCTATCACATTGATCTGGTCTGTGTCACAACAAATACACTCCGACCAGGCATTGAATTGAGAGCTTCCAAAGAGCACCATCTCCTGGCAGACCAAGGAAGTGCACATAAGAAAATTAAAAATAAGTAGGAGAGGCTTTTCTTGGCCTCTATAGTCTCCCTGCCCAAGGCCCTAGGAAGTGGCTCTACAACCAATTACTGGGTCCAGTGCCCAGTTTTGAGCAACCAGCAGGATAATCCTAACAATCCAGGTCATGCCAAAAATCAAAGAGCTGTGGTAACTCACAGCCTCCTGCCACTAAATCCGAATAAAAGAGAAAGAGATTGAGCACCTGAGTAAACTACATCCTAACCAGATGCCTAAACACCAGCAAAAAATTACAAGCTGTACTAAGAAAATAGAAGACATGGCCCAAGAAAAGGAATACATCAAAGTCCCAGAAGAGATGCAGAATTTGAGAGAACTAATCAGTGAGATGGGCAAAATTTCCAAAATCAAATTAATGAGATGAAAGACAATATAGTTAAAGAGATAAATGACATCAAGAAGACATTGAGTGAACGCAAAGAAGAATTTGAACTCCTGAACAGGAAAGTAATGGATTTCATAGAAATGAAAGACACAATAGAGGAGGTCAAAAACACATTTGAGGCACACAACAGCAGACTCGAAATGAGAGAAGAAAGAATAAGTGATACCGAAGACAGAGCAGCTAAAATTGAAGAGAGAAAAGAACAGAGAGAGAAAAGAATGGAAAAAATTGAGCAGGGGCTCAGAGAGTTGAATGACAACACAAAACACAACAACATACATGTCATGGGAGTTCCAGAAGGGGAAGAGAAGGGAAAAGGGGCAGGAAGAGTATTTGAGGAAATAATAGCTGAAAATTTCCTAACTCTCAGGAAAGAAATGAACTTACATGTCCAAGAAGCACACCGTACCCCAATCAGAATAAATCTGAATAGACCTAAACCAAGACATATACTACTCAGAATGTCAAATGTCAAAGATAAAGAGAAAATTCTCAGAGCAGCAAGAGAGAAGCAAACAATCACGTACAAAGGATGCCCAGTAAGACTTAATGCAGATTTCTCTTCAGAAACCATGGAGGCGAGAAGACAGTGGTATGATACAATTAGGAAACTGAAAGAGGAAAACTGCCAGCCGAGAATTCTTTATCCAGCAAAACTGTCCTTCAAATATGAAGGTGAGTATAAAGTATTCACAAA
The DNA here is from genome assembly GCA_029593785.1 of Cabassous unicinctus. Taxonomy (NCBI): domain Eukaryota; kingdom Metazoa; phylum Chordata; class Mammalia; order Cingulata; family Chlamyphoridae; genus Cabassous; species Cabassous unicinctus. Next base: position 9,724 of record JAQZBX010111357.1, read on the forward strand.
CAAACAGAAACTAAGAGAGTTTGCAGAAAAGAATCCACCTCTGCAGGAAATATTAAAGGAAACCTTAGAACCTGAAAGAAGAAGACAGGAGAGCGAGGGTAGGAGGAGAGTATAGAAGAAAGAATAGCAGAAAGGATAACCAAAGGGAGTAAAAAGAGAAACAAAAACAAGATGACATATGAAAACCAAAGAATAAAATGGAGGAAGTAAATAGTACATTTACAGTAATATCATTGAATGTGAATGGATTAAACTCCCCAATCAAAAGATTCAGGCTGATAGAGTGGATACAAAAACATTAGCCATCCATATGCTGCTTACAAGAAACTCACCTTAGACCCAGGGATACAAACTGGCTGAAAGTGAAAGGTTGGAAAAAGATACTCCACGTGAATAGTAACCAGAAAAGAGCAGGGGTAGCTATACTAATATCAGACAAAACAGACTTTAAATGCAAAAAAGTTATGAGATACAGAAGGCCATTATATATTAATAAAAGGGACAATCCACCAGGAAGATATAACAGTCATAAATATCTATGCACCTAACCAGGGTGCCCCAAAATATATG
>JAQZBX010111358.1:0-10299 GCA_029593785.1 Cabassous unicinctus
AAAAAAAAAAACAATAAGGAAACACTAAAAAAAAAAATTTTAAAAAGTGCATTAATCCCATGACTTGATTCTTTAACACAAGCTACAGGGATATTACTCAGCTATCAGCTGTTTCCTAGCCCAGAAATTGGGGATGCCCAAATTGACTAAGGCAAAGAAGGGGATATACAACAACAACAAAGCAGAAACAAATATCATTGCTGCCGTTGGGTCACAGCAAGCTGTTTTTATTCCTGTCCTACTACTTACTGGCTTCATGATTCGGGCAAGTGACTTAACCTCTCTAACATCAGTTTTCTCATCCATAAAATGATAGTAACAAAATCAATCTCTTGAGGTTCATTTTAATATTAATCATTTTGTTTTTTTTAAATCAATCAGGATATAAAAATAGATTTATTGGTTATCATTATTGTCTGCTTCATAATGGTCCTTTGATTGACAGGTTGTTTCCAGTATGAAATGACACCAACACATCCAGTCATGGTAGAAGTAGATAGTCAGACTCATTTGGCTTCTCTGGGCCCCTGTGCATTTTTAGACCAAATGATTCAAAATATCATTTGTGTGGCCTGGGTACTGCAGCTTTTCCATAAAAGATACCTACTTTGGTGCCCACATAGCCACTTTTTCAATTATTTATTTCAAATAAACAAATAGGCAAGACACAAGCAATAATTGAGTGTCCACTATATGGGAGGCATGTAAGAACTCAAAAATGCATATGATCTAATCTCTGTGTTTGAGCCATATGATGGAAAATAACAAGCAAGGTCATACTTTCTACTAGCAATGTCAAACTCAAGGGTTACCTTGAAGATCAAATTCAGCAATTTCTGTTTAGAATGTAGATAGTGCATTTGCTCCAAAACATAGCTACTTGAGCAAGCAAATACATTCTTTTAGTATAGAAAGCTCCTAGCAAAATGAAATATTCTTATGCTCAGTGTAATGTGATTGAAAGAGCACTAGCATGGGAGTCTAGGAGACTGAATTCAAGTCCTAACTCTGTGACTAGATCACAGTGTTGCTCTCTACAAGTTACTCGTGAGAATGAAGATAATTGGAGATGGTGCAATGAGACAATCTTTAAGATTCTTTCCAATTTTAAATTCTAGGTTTCTATATAGATAGTTGAAGAGGTTTACCATGAACTTCCTTTGTTATTTAATCCCTCTCAACCTCAATTTCTTCATCTGTTAAATGGATATAATAATAACTACCTTAAAGGGCATTTGCAAGATGCAAATCAGATAATGTATATGAAAGTGTTTTATAGTTTTACATTTAAAATTATTCCAATCTTACATTCCTTGAATAATCTCAAAGGGAACATTTTAAGATGCCTTTCATTTCACTTCAATTGATTACTTGATTACCCAACTATGCTCTTAAAATGAATTTTTAAAATTAACATCATTATGCAAACCCTCCTGTAAAATAAAACACAACCCTCAAACTACAAAATATAAAACTATTCAATACTTTAGACATAACTATACAAATGAGTTATCAATTAAATGAATTAATATATCATACATTGTAAAAACACATAAAGCTGTTTTAGACTACATAGTCAACTCTTAATTATATCCATTTATGGGAGGGTAAAATATATGGATAACAAATCCTAACACAACATAAAATTGTAAGTAGTTTCTTTGATATCCACTTTGATGTCTACTAGGATATCACAAAGATAATCTCACACACACATAAAAATTCACCCACCCTGTGATATGTTCCTAACAACTTTAATAAGCCTAGAAACTGGATGGATTGGGTCAGGAAGATGATGGATCACTGTCATTAACTTCAATAAGCAGATGATATGGTTATTGACAATCACTGGAGAAAATATGCTACTAACTGTTGCATAGATATGATATTAATCAGAAAACAACATACCCTTCATAAGAAGTGGTTATTCCAGCAACTGAAGAATTTTCACAGCTGGTGAGAAAAGTGAGAAAATAGAGAAGATATTCAAGCAAAGATAGCCAACATCCTACGTGGGCAGCTTGTTTGACAGTAACCTTGAACTTCTTCATAATTAAACCACCAACTATATATCCAATGCATATTGGAGGTAAGTTATAAATACCTATGAACACAAACAAAACATTACTTACAAAGTGACTTAGCAAAGCAACAAATATTTTATCACTTTTTTCTGAGGTCTTACACTAGAAATCATTTAGGTCCAACTCACAGTGAAGAAGGCTGATTTAATTTTCTCCCTACCTAGGTACAGGCTACAAAGAGATTTTGAAGTGCCCCACAAAGCGGAGGTTTCTTTTGGGAGATTTTTACTGTTATTGCTCATTTAATTAGTTGCAGGCAGGTATCATTATCAATATCTCTTTCCTTAGGATACTGGAAGGAGTGAAGAGTCAAAGTTGACCAGTAATTTGCTGCTTTCCATTCTGTGGGGTGGATTTTACATAGCAATGTCTTTGCTTATTCCCATTCTGGTTGTTAAGGATCTGACTCAGCCCAAGGTATTTTAGAGGGGCACTTTACTGAGCCTGTAGCTGTTGAGTGTACTCCTACATTTCATGTCTTGCTGCTACTGATTAGCACTCTACCCTCCCCAACTTATACCCCTTCCCCCAAAAAAAGAAAGGAAAAAGGAAAAGGCAATCCTGGGTTGCATTCTTAATAATGCCAGGATCTGTTCACTGGATCACATTCTTGGGAGAGCTTATTGAAAATCCATCCCAGAGCCCAACTATAGAGAATCTGATTTAATATGTCTGAAGATGAGTGTGCATCTTTACAAACACTCTAGGCTGTTTGGGTGCAGGTAGTCCAAGAAATTCACTTTTCAAAGCAGTAAAAAGATCCCAGGAGAAACCCAAGGTAAGATAGAAGCACTAGAGTAGGATTAGTGTAGTCACAAGAAAAGCAGAATTTGTGTGGCTGCAGAGACACCTACAACTAGGAGGAGAGGGAAACTAAATTTGAAGGAATTCAGAACCCATGGAATGGAGCCAAAATAGACAAATCTGGGTGCAAAAAAGCTGAATCCTAATGAGTTAACTCAGTCTTCCTTAAATAAAACAGATGGCCTATTTGAAAATTGTACCTCATTTGTGCATTCTCCAAGGTCTCCACAAAATCATGATTTTTTTATTCTGACCAAAGAGAGAGGAGAGGAGAGAAGAAAGTCTGATATTCCTGGCCTTTTCCCTTCCCAACCCTTGATTCCCGTGGAAAGTGGAAGGAGGAAACGTACCAGAGACAGAAATATTCCCAGAGAATTCAATTTAGGAGGTTTCTAGACCCATTACCATTTCATGGGGAAAAAAGAGAGCTAATAATACAGAGAACAAACATACCAATTAGAAAGATCGCATCCGCAGCTGACTTTCCATATTGCTGCTCCAGATATTTAGGCATGAAGGAGAACATGTTAACAAATGCGTTGAACTGTATCACACTTATAAGTATGAAAAGCATGTAAATTGGATTGCACAAAAGACTTCTCATGAATGGAAAAAAATCTGAAATGAAAGAATGACAACAATGTCTAACTAAAGTGGCTTTGCGTTTTGTCACTGGCTAATTCTGAATCGACAACCTCCCCCTCAAATCATGTTTTCCTGTTTTATAAAGCACATGTGTTTGTTAAATCTCTTTTACACTTTGATAGCTCAAGTTATACAGCTATTTTGGTAGCTTCTGCAAGTCAGTAATACAATTGACTGGGTAGGGATCAGAAGACAATAGTTTTGTCTTCACTAAGTTAGTACTGTGTCTTAAGGCAAAACTCTAAAGTGAAGCCCATGGTAACTACAATGAAAATATTGGAGTATATGTAAGCTCATAGAGATAGAAGTTAGAGTACAGGTTTCCAGGGACAGAGGATAAGAGGAATGAAGAATTAAGGCATAGTGGATATAGGGTCTCTGGGAAGATGGGCAAGCTTTAGGAATGGAAAGTGGTGATGGCACCGCAATATTGTAAATGTGATTAATCCCATTCATTGGTAGGGAGGTGTTCAGATAGGAAAGTTTATGTTGGATATATGTTCCCACAATTAACAAATAAAAGAAAGAGAAATTAAAGAGGCGATGACAATTAAATGCAATACATGATCCTGGATGGGATCTATCAAGGGAGAAGAATAGGTTCAAAGGAACATGGAATATAGGCTATGTATTATATAAATGTTAAATTTCTTGAATTTGATAACTGCACTTAAAGTGGTTACATAAGTGAACATCCTTGTTCTTAGGAACTATACATGACAGCATTAAGTGTTCAAGGAGCATGAGGTATACAACCTACACTCAAATGTTCAGAAAGGTGATATAGGATAGGATAGGATAGGATAGGATAGGATAGTATAGGATAGGACAGCATAGGATAGGATTGGACAGAATAGCATAGGATAGGATAGGATAGGATAGGATAGGATAGGACAGGATAGGACAGGATAGGACAGGATAGGACAGGATAGGACAGCATAACATAGGATAGGACAGCATAGGATAGGATAGGACAGGATAGCATAGGATAGCATAGGATAGGATAGCATAGGATAGGATAACATAGCATTGGATAGGACAGGATAGCATAGGATAGGATAGGATAGGATAGGATAGGACAGGATAGGACAGCATAACATAGAATAGGACAGCATAGGATAGGATAGGACAGGATAGCATAGGATAGGATAGCATAGCATTGGATAGGACAGGATAGCATAGGATAGGACAGGATAGGACAGGATAGGATAGGATAGGATAGGACAGGATAGGATAGGATAGGATAGGATTAGATAGAGAGATAGAGAGATAGAGAGATAGAGATAGTACTACTAGTTCAGATTTCTTTTCTATATCTCTTATACTAAGCTAGCCTCTTTCCTACTTTTGAAAATCAAATTGATTTTGCAAACCGCAAATGATATTTTGCCATGTTAAAATCCTCCATCAGCCCATATTAGCCCTTTGAGAAGAGGTGTTAATATAATCATGATTACTCTGAGAATTTGCAAGGTTTTGAATTGGCTTCTATTGAACTAAGGAGGATTAAATTATGTTCAATTGAGATTTACACAAATTTTTCACAGCTAACAAAAATTCCGTTCAAATCTATATTATAATCTATGGGTGATGGTAGAAATAGCAACAACAATAATACTAATAGTAGCAGTAATAATATTAACATATGCCAGAATCTTTTTTAACTGTCACAGAACAATCTTATAATACTATTATCAGCCCCCAAAATACTCTAAAAATTTCCAGTGCCCAGGCCATACCCTATACTAATGAAATCAGTGCCTCCTGAGGATACTATAAAATCTCTGGACATCAGTAATTTTTAAAACTCCCCAGTTATTCCAATGTATTGCCAAGTTTGAGAACCAGTGTTCTGGAATAATAAATATTTAAATTACCTCAGCTTTGCTCTCCATAGAAACATCTTCTGTGAATTAAGCTTTGGGCTTTTATTGAGGATACACACACACACACACACACACACACACACACAGACACACACACACACACACACAACCTATCACTAGAAATGTGTCCCCGCCTGTCCTAGAAAACTACTCTGCAGCTAGATATTACGTGTATCATATCTCATGTGATAATTTTTTTTCTTTTACAATTTGTTTCTTAGGAAAAGTTTTATCTTTAAGAATTATTGGCCTTCCCTCTATCAAACTTAGAAAATTATATGTCCTATATGCTTTCTATTTCTGGCTTAACTTCCAGGCATTTCATACTTAAGCTAACATTTTGATTACACAACTATACTACATTTGGGGCTTATTATATACCTTTTCCTCAACTTTCTTCACTTTTTAAAAAATTAGGTCTATGGGCTCTGTAAAATTACATTTGTAAAGCACATGGGACCAGATAAGTATATTTATTGAGTGTCTAAATTGACATAAAATTTTACATAACAGCTAGTCTGAGATAGTTCAATTTCCAAATTATAGAATTATTTCTCAAAAGTAGCAAAGGAGGAATCAGATTATTTAGACATTATTGACTGGTGACTGTTAATGACAAATTGTTTTAACACAACCTTGTATTCTCTAGTGTTAGACTAAAAGACAGACCTATGTAAAATAAAATGATATAGCACTTAAAATTTTTCCTTTTTAATCACCTTTAGTGATTCTGTCCTTTTCCTTCTTGACCTCACTTCCATGTTTCTCTTCCTTGTAATTTTTAATGATGTCAGCATTATCCTTTAATCCTTCCTTTGGAAGTGTTTTGGGCAAAAAGAAAAAAGGGATGGCGGTGAGCACATTCACTCCTGCACAAATCAAAAAGCCAAACCACCATGCACCAACCCAACGAGTATCAGTGGGAGTTATGGTCAGATCATCTGTGAAGAAATATACATATTTTTATTAAAGTTATTATTCACTTTAGGAACTATATAAAATTATTAAAATTAGCTACAATCATCAAGTTCTATCCAAGTATACAATTTCTTTATAATTCAGGCACTCATGAAACTTTTCTGGCAATATGTATTGGTATAAAAGCACCTGAGTCTAGCAAAAAAAAATTAGTCTAGCTATCTGTCTCTTCATGTCAAGAACTTATAAATAACTAGTCATTAAATAACTGAAATGTCTATCTCATTATCCATGAATGACTGCGTGAAAAGAAACAAATCAATATGTTTACATCTTTTGAAAATGAGAACTATGGTTGTGATGTAGAAGAGAGAGCACTAGATTTTGATTCAGGAGATCAGCATTTTGTCTTGTTCTCATGCTCATTGGTTTGAAGCTTTTGAAAAGTCACTTAAACGCCTCAACTTTATTTTGCTCACTTCTAAAGTGGAGATAATCTCTCTAACTGAGGTCAAGTAAGGCAATGGCTAACTGTAATTACATAGCTAAAGCTACTTTATGTACTCTAGACTATGTACAAATAGATTTTATTTAATTACCTGTGTTCACTGATCCAGTGTCAACATAAACCTTTGCACAGAATGATGCTAACAAAAGTCCAATCAATGGGCCAATGATAGCACCTGTTTCTATTATCCCTGAAAACAAAGGAAAATATGAAGTTATAGTACAGTTTCATACCCACATGCAGAACTCTGGTTCATGAAGAGCTTAAAACACCCTTCTGGCTACTCTCTCACTTCTCTTCACTGTTATCATGATCTGCTTTCTTGTCCTTCACACTCTTATTCTCCAATTTCATTAGCCCCTTCTGGCCTCACTGATGTCTTCCTCATCTAGAGTATCATCATCAGCCATCTCCACTTCAGAATCTTTGCTGAGCTTTCCCTATGCACTGAAAATCAACTCACACGCTTTCTCAACATTCTTTCTCTTCACTTTGAAATGTGTATCTGCTCACCACCTCTGCTTCTCTGCAGTTCTATGGACTAGCCTACCCTATACAGTCCTGACTTCTTGATGCCAATCCCTCCTATCTTCTCTGAAGTCTTGCTCTACCAAGACTCCCACTCTTGTGCTTGTTCATCCTCTCCCTATCCACTAATTTCTATATTTCAAATCAACTCTGCTTTTTTATCCTTTCACTATACTCCCTGTCTCTACTTCTTCACCACTCACTCGCTCTATGCAAATTCTTTCACTTTCTATTCAAACTCAAACTCTTGGGTGCCACCAGTAATCTCCTTGCTACTAACTGTCTTTTCATCCTACCTCTACATGTCACTGGCCAAATCCTCCTTTGGCATTTTCCTCCTAAGACTCACAACACTATACTTCTCTTGTTTCACTTTTTCTTCTATGACTCCTTCTTTGATTTTTCTTCCTCCTACTGTACCCACTAAGTGGAGGTGTCCCCCAGTATTTTGTCCTTGGACTTCTCACTATATATATGATCTCCCATGGGAATGTTATTTCTCCCTCTTGATTTCATTTATCACCTGTGTATAATGAGAGCTATAAAGCTTCTAAACTCCAGAGCCATACATGGAACTGTTTTTGTTTTGTTTTGTTTTTTATGTATAATTAATTGATTTACAGTTACTTGGCTATATATATAATTGATTTTTAACTATATAGTTATTTATAAAGTAAGCTTATGTGGACCATATATTATTCATCTTAATGCATATAGATATTATCATGGTTATTTCTATATATTATACATCCTAGTATTTATTGAATGGAGAAATACATATTATATCAAGATATTCATTAATTTATTATAGGTTAGAGCTTGTGTACTATAAATAAAAATATATGAATGAATTTGAAAAGGCAGAACAGAAAAACACTGAAAAGGATTATGGAAAAATCAATGAGTTGCCCAAAAGTACCAAAGGTTATTGGGAATAATTAGTTCTATACATTTTAATTAATCTTGACTATGTATACGTCTGTTACAATCTTCTCTCGCCTCTTAAACTTTTCTTTTTGAAAAAAGATATAGCTATATTCACAGAAAAATTTCCCTGTATTCAAAGTTATGATTTTTTGATGACTGATGGAATAACCAAAGAATATAAGCAAATTATTCATAAAAGAACATGTAAGGGATTGGATGGCAATGCAAGAAGGTAGGTCTTGAGGGAAGTCACATTCATGAATTTTAGAAAGGGAATCTCAAGCAATGTAACCAAAAGTATGAAGACAGATTTTTGTAAAAAATATGAAGAAGCCTCATTAGTGTAGAGAGTTTGTGATGAAGAGAAACTGTATAAGAAACTAAATAGCTAAATGGGGCAGAATCATAAGTAATAAAGTGGAGAGATCATATTTAATAAATAAAGAGACACTATAGTATCATGATAATGGGAGAGATATGATTAAAATAGTATTTGAGAGTTCCATGAAGATGGCTTCAGAGTAGGCAGACAGGACTCCGCTCTCTCATATAAACAATGGAGAAAGGGTCAAAAGCTGCCTGAGGGATGTCCTTTGGGGGTCAGCAGAACAGGACAAAATTAAAAGCCATGTTAGGAAACAGGAAGAGATGTCCCAGCCAAAGGAACACACTAAATATCCTGATGAAATACAGGATTTAAGATAACTAATCAGTAATAATCACAAATCTCCTAAATCAATTCAAGGAGCTGAAGGAAAATATGACCAAAGAGATAAAGGAAATTAAGGAGGCACTGGGTGAGCAAAAAGAACAATATTAAAGCCTGCAAAGAAAAGTAATAGAGCTTCTGGGAGTGAAAGACACAATAGATGAGATTAAAAATACATTAGAGGCACATAACAGCAGATTTGAATTGATCAAAGACAGAATTAGTGACTTGGAGGACTGAGCATCTAAACTAGAAAAGACAGAAGAACATAAAGAGAAAAGAATGAGAAAAAAAAAAATGAAACAGGGTCCACGGAATTGAATGGAAACATGAAATGTTTTCAGTGTCCCAGAAGGCAAAGTAAATGAAAAAGGGGCAGAAAGAATAATTGATGAAATAATGACCAAAAACTTCCCAACCTTTAGGATAGACATATCCAAGAAAGAAAAGGCATCACAAATAGAATAAATCCAAATAGTCCTACTCTAGACACCTATTATTCAGAATGACAAATTTCAGAGATAAAGAGAGGATTCTGAAAGCAGCAAGAGAAAAGCAAAGCATCACATACAAAGCAAACTCAAAGATTAAGTGCCAACCTCTCATCAGAAACCATGGAGTCAAGAAGAACATGGTATGATGTATTTAAGGTACTGAAAGAGAAAAACTTCCAGCCAATAATTTTTTATCTGGTAAAACTGTCCTTCAAACATGAGGGTGAGTTTAAAGTCCTCATAGACAAACAAAAACTGAGAGAGTATGTTACCAAAAGACCAGATTTACAAGAGATACTAAAGAGAGTGCTACAACCTGAAAGGAAAATCAAAGATGAGAGACTTGGAGAAGAGTATAGAAATGAAGATTATTGGGAAGGGTAAATTAAAGGGTAAAAAGACAGACAATAGTGAGATATAATAACAATAAGCCAAAGGATAAAATGGATGAAGTAAGTAGTGGCTTTACAGTAATAACCCTGAATGTTAATGGCTTGAACTACTCAATCAAAAGACATAGATTGAGAGAATGGATAAAAAAAAAAAAAAATGAGCCATCTATATGCTTTCTACAAGATACTCACTCAGATATAAGGACACAATAAGGTTGAAAGTGAAAGGTTGGAAAAAGATATTCCATGCAAATAGCTACAAAAAAAGATATGAAGTAGTGATACTGATCTCAGACAAAATAGATTTTAAATGCAAAACTGTTATAAGGGGGGGCAGATGTGACTCAAGCAGTCGCATGCCTACCTAAAGAAGACAAACAATAATCAGAGAACGAGCAGACACC
>JAQZBX010111359.1:0-10298 GCA_029593785.1 Cabassous unicinctus
AGTCTGGAAAAAGAAAAAGGTTGCACTGAATTCAGCAGAAAAGTTTTCGGAAACTGAAGTGGATGCAGCATCACAAGGGCCATGGCAGCGAAGGCGGCGCAGGACAACAGGTGAACGGCCGCCGGCACGGCCGAGCAGCCCCGCGCCTTCCCGCTTTCGGGGCGGCGCCCCCCGCCCCCGGCCCCGGGGAGCACTGTCCCCCCTTCGCAGAAGCGTCCCGAGACAAACCCCGCATCTCCCCCTCGCAGCGCCGGGGCGCGGGAGGCGAGCGCCTTTCCCATTTAAGGACCCAGACGGCCTCCCCAGGCGCCTCTCGCCCACAGCGCCTCCCCTCAGGCGGCCTGGCCCGGGGGTGGGACCCAAAAGAGGGGCCGGCGGCGGGGGCCGGCAAGGGGGTCTCCGGGGAGCCCGGGCCAGAGCCCGCGGCGGTCACAGTCCCGGGTGGGGGGCTCGGCGGCGACGGGCCCGAGCCGCGCCGCGGCCTGAGGGGCGGCGCGAGGCGCAGGCGGCCCGCACTCGAGACCGCGGGGGCCCTGCGGGTGGGCCGCGGCGACCCGACCCCGAGCCTGCCGCCCGGGCCTCCCCGCTGCAGCCCGGCTCCCTCAGAAACTTCGCCCAGCGCCGGCCCCCGCGCCGCGGCCCGGCTCCCCCGCCGCGCACACGCACTTTCCGCCGCGCCAACTCACCCGGACCGCGGGGAAGTCATCCTCCAGCCGTGGGCGCGAAGCGGGGAGCGCGCGACGAGCGGCCGGGGAGCGCCGGGGGCCCGGCTCGGCCTCCGCCCTGGGCGTGCAGCGGCCCCGGCCCGGTCGCCCCTCGCGCGGCCGTGAGGTCGTCGTCTGGTCCGACGCGCCGGAGCCCGAGCCTGCGTGCCCGCCCTCCGCCCTCCTCCCGGGCCCGCGCCAGCAGGCGGATTCCAATCTCGGCCGCCGCCGCCGCCGCTCGCATTGGGGGTGGGGGCCGCGGGGGGAGGGGCGGGCCTGCGCGCGCCCGGGGCGCCGCGCGCGCGCGCCCGAGCCCGGCCGCCGGCCCCGCCCCGGACTCGAAGGGAGCCGAGCGCGCGGCGGAAGCGCCCGAAGGGCCCGCGGCGCCCCGCTGCCGGGGAGGACCGCGGGCTGCCGGCAAGGGGGCGCCGGGCAGCGGCGGCCGGCCAGGGGGGCCTGCTCCTCCGCGCGGCCCCAGACCGGCCGGCCCCGGTCTCCGGAACCCGCCGGCCCCGGGCGCCGCGGCGTGGGGGCCCTCGGGGCGGCCGGGGGCTCCCAGTCTCCCTCGCCCCTTCCCACCCGCCCGGCGCGGGTTCGCGAAACAAAACCTCGTCGCTCCGAAGTCACACACCCGAGAGGAAGAAGAGAGCGGTCGCGTCGGCTCTGCTGGCCCCGGCCCTCGCCCGCGCTCTGGGGCCCGGGGCCCAAGGAGGTGGCGGAGACGGGCTCCGGGTGGGGGCCCTTCCTGGGGCCGGGGCGCCCGTGCTTAGCGGGCGCGGGGATTCCCAGGGCGCAAGAGAAGAACCCGAGTCAGCGGGCTATAAATACGACAGCCCTGGCCACCTTTGCCTCACTTCTGTGACCTTGCGTGCCCTCCCGAGTCTCGCTCTCCATTAGGGAAATGTCAATAATTGTCAACACCTCTTTTCTTTGATTTGCCCCGCGTCCTTTGTGGAAAATGCAGTTAAAATTTTTCAGTGTCCTGTGTGTCAACAAAGGAGGGAGGCCCCCTTTTAACACCCAAACGTGACCTTATTCTCCTTGGTGTTTCAATTCAACAAATAGATCATGTTAAATTTAGTCTCTTTACGAAAGATAGGTTAAAGTCTCTGTATAAAATCACTTTTTAAACGGAGGGTAAAGAAAGGGAAGGAAAAGAATGTGCCAGATTCTCTTCTTTGGTTTGGTTTTTTACATTCATTCTACCCTAGAGAGTTAATTAGATTTCAGGGCATTCCCTTATATCTTTGTTTATATGTTTCAATTCCCTTTTATTCTTGTTTAAATGTTTTTTCCCCTCTACCTTTTATCCTGTCCCCCTTTTCTTTTCCTTTTACAACTCTTAATGCCTCCGAATACCTTGGGGAACCCAAATTATGTTTTGGTGCTCCTTTCTTCTGACTTCTGCTCTGGGCTCTAATTTAGCTGTCTCAGGTTTGAGATTCTTGGCATTATAGTGTCTTGCTATGCAGGAAGGATCTAAGGTATGAGTTTCCTTAACATCAGTTAAAGGTTGTCGCGTTTCATTTTCACGTTTCCTGCATACTAGACTGCTTTACTTCTAGGGGAAAGGGTGGGCCTTTTCCTCAATGAGGTTCAGACTGACAGGCCAAAGAATTCATTGCTGCGCGCTGAGCAACGTGTCAAGGCAGAAAAAACCACGGTGCACATGGTGTTGGGTCCTCTCCAGCCTGGTTTGATTTTTAGGCACATGTATCAGTCTATCAACGAGCCAAGAGTCTTAGGTTGGAACTCTAGTACATCAAGTGTCTGAAATACAGCAGCGTTGCCTGGCTTGTGTTATATGCCAGCGTGGAAATGAGAGCATAACTGAGACGTCACATTTTAAGTCATGACATCTTTGACTGCTGCTCTACAAAAGGATCCACTTTGCAAGTCTTTGGGAATTTTGCTTGACCTCCTTTTGCTCCATGAGACCCACCTAGTTCTGGTATTTAAATCCCGAACATAACGTCACAGCGGCAGCCTTCCGACAACTGAGAGGAGCACAGTGCTCTCTCTGCTTCCTGGCATGTGCATGCATGCCAGCCTGTTTCTCCAGTTTGCCTGCCCACTAAATGAACAGGGCAGCCAGGAAGCCCAGGGAGACATCTGGGCACGTATGGTCTGGCCCCCAAACCCAAAGGCAATGCCCCAAGCTTCCAATTTAACCTTCTCTAATGTGGTGGTAGTCCTATAAGTGGGTTAACAGAATAGGCTAGAAATGGGCCTTTTTCCTCTGGATGGTTAGTTTGAGGTATAGGTCCCAAGAGTGGTAGCTGTTGTATGGCCAAATCACATCGCATTAGTTTGGAACAGAAATGATCCAATTACGCAATCTTCCCTTGACTGGCACCTTCTCTTACAGGTCTCAGCTCCCCAAGGAGGCCTTCCCTGACCACCTATTTAAATTACTATTCCTTCACAACCAACTTCATTTTCTTTATACCACTTTTTACTACCTGAAATCACCTTGTTCGTTGACATATTTTTTTTTTTAAGATTTATTTATTTTTTAATTTATTTATCCCCCCCTTGCCGCCCGTGCTGCTGTGTCCATTCGCTGCGTGTCTTCTCTGTGTCTGCTTATCTCCCCCTTGCATGTCTTCTCTGTGTCTGCTTATCTCCCCCTTGCTGCGGGGTCCTGCCGCATCAGCCCACGGCGCCGTGCGAGCCGGCCTGCCCTCACAAGGAGGTGCCAGGAAGCGAACCCGGGGCCTCTCATATGGTAAACAGGGGCTCTATCCACTGAGCCACACCCGCTTCCCCGTTCACATATTTGGATCTGATCTTGGAGTCATTCTGTGCCAATAGAACGTAAACCCCATGGAGCAAAGACCTTGTCAGTTTTCTCACTGTGTGCCTAGCACATCATAAGCACTCCATATTTGTTGCTGAGTGAGCTGGATAAGGATACTGACTGTCGTCAAGACCCTTCCGGTTTTAAGGGGTGTCATGGACTCTGTTGGAAAGGTTGGGGGTTGGCCAGGGAAGCTGTGGACTTCACCATCTTCAGAAAAAAATGGGCCTTCTGCCTTCAGGGATCCAAGTTCATTGCCAGTTAATCCATCCAAAGCCTTTTTCCTGTTGTAATGATGATGACTTTATGAGTCGACAGGCAGCACCAAGTCTTTGTAGGTTTGGAGATCAGTTAGAGCACAGGAAGGAGGGAATAGTGACGGGATACACTTGTAGGGTGGTACTTTTAGGTTGGTTTCAGACCGAACATTAAATGGACAAAAAGTAGAGGAAGCAGCTGCGTTTGTCAGCGTGGACATTACTACATCATTTTGTTGGTTCAGAATACCCCATCCTGGTTCAAAAGGACAAAGCCATAACAACTTATGTTTAAGAAAAAGATGCCTATCTATAAGTAATAAATCAGTATGCAAAGTAGTTTTTTTTTTTTAAGATTTTATTTATTTATTTATCCCCCCCCCCTGCTGCTTGTGCTCGCTGTGTCCATTTGTTATGTGTTTTTCTGTGTCTGCTTGTCTCCCTTTGTTGGGTCGTCCTGCTGCGTCAGCTCACTGCGGGCTGGCTTGCCTTCACCAGGAGGCCCCGGGAAGCGAACCCAGGGCCTCCCATATGGTAAATGGGAGCCCTATCGATTGAGCCACATCCGCTTCCCGCAAAGTAGTTTAAAAATGTGAATTTATTTGTAATGATGGAGTGTTTTACTTCCCCTTCTATTTCTACTTCTAAACAACTTGCTCCTCCTCTACTCCATTTCAAGATCTCTTTGCTTCAACGTACTTGTTTACTATGATTAACGACTGTTTACTGTTTGCTGAGGATACTGTTTAGCCTTCACTTGGTGCTGTCCAGTTCTTGGCCTCCGTAGTCCTCCTCTCCCCCCACCATCAGTACACCCTTTACCAGGGACCCCAATCCTTTCCCGGATGTAGGCCCTGAGGCAGGAGGACTTTTCAGGACTCCAATCCCAGGGATTCAGACTCCTGCTGCCTTTGCTACTTACTTGGGGAACCCTGACCTTGGCCCCTTTCTCTGAACTGGCTCCCTGCCCTTTGCCGGTGCCTGCCTGGAACTCCATTCTCCCTGAGCCCAGCCCGACCCCGCAGACTCTGCTGAGCTCCATTGGCCACACTTGCCTGCCTCCCGCTCTGTGTGCCTCGATTCTCTGCTCCTAGGTTCCACCCTTCTATCCGGCCCTCTGCCGCCATTACCTCAGGGTGCACATCCTGATGCCTCCTGCCCTCCTGGACTACCACCTGTTGTTTGCTCACCACTTCCTGGCTCTGGCCTCTCCACCCCAGCTCCCACTCAGCTCAGAGTAAATCCCGTCCTGGCCCATCCTCCTGATATAGTGGGTTTATAGCCTATTATGCTTTGATTACTTTTTAATGGGATAAAACCGATTGTGTATGTATATATGTATGTGCACGTATATATATGTATAATATACACATATGTGCACATCTGATTTACATATATACACATACAACACAATGTATATATTCTGAAATGAAAGATGCATATCTGATTCTACTGACTACTCCTAAACACTGCTTCTCTTCAGGAATTCCTTTGGGACTAGCAGTCCAGAAATTCCAGCGTCTGGAGCTGAAGAACAATCACCTTGTGAATGCCGAGTCAAAGGCAAGGCGCCGGGATAAAGATACAAGCTGGGTCAGGAACACCAGGCAATGATGGCCATGCCGCACTCCTGCACGTGGTCTCCATGGCCGTGAGGAGGTGTCCCTAGGTGAGTGCTGCGGTGCTGGCCCCGGTGTGACCGCCAGATCCGTGGGGAGCTCCTGTCCCTGCTGCAGACGCGAAGTTCCACGAGGACAGGGCCTAAGTCTTGCTCCATTGTATCCCTAGTCTCTAGCGTGCTGCCTCGCACACCAATAGGTAATTGGTATTTATCGAATGAATAACTGGATGCTGTAGGCATCGTGGTCGACTCCTGTGCCCTAAAAGCTTAAAATCTACTAAGGAAAACAAGACATGCACAGAACTCCTACATTTGTTGTTTGTTTCTGAGTCAGGATTTAGTCAGGCCCCGGGAATCACACCCTGGACCTCCTATATGGTAGACAGGAGCCCAATCGCTTGAGCCACATCCGCTTCCTTGTCAGTGTTTCTTTTTAAAATACAGATTATTTTCCATGTAGTTTGCTACCCACCCTAAAACCAGTCTTCCTCACTGTGCATCCAAATTATACTAGCTTCCTCCTAACTGGTCATTCCCCCTTCCAACTGAGCTTGCCCAGGTTTTCAAGCTTTCTCCTAATTAAAGACCACTCCCACGGAAGTCTGGGAACCACTGCTGTAGGGCTGCTCTTTGCGGGGTGGTCTCCCTAAGTCCTCCAGAATGGACCCTATCCTCTCTCCCTTAGTGCCAATCCCCTGCTGCAAAGCCCACATTCCACTCTTCCAGGAAATTGGCTCTGACTTCTCCCTCCCAGACTCCTTCGGCTCTTCACTCTGTAGTCTATACCACTGACTTCTTTGTATTGCGTAGTTGTCCCCAATGTCTTTCCCCAAAATGAGATTTCATCCCCCAAATTCACTTACACTTAAATAGGGGCTTCGCAGGCTCCCAGCCTGGGGAAGGACAGTTTAGGGCAGGGGTTCTTAACCAGGGTCCGTGAGCTTGAACTGAAATTCAGGAAACATGATTCTTATGGGGACGTGTTGGTGTGGGTGTGACATATTTATTAAATAATACACAGTATAGTGTGGACTTAGTAAGGGGTCCATGGTTTTTACCTGACTGGCAAAGGGGTCAGTGGAACAAAAACGGCTAAGAACCCCTGGGTTAGGAATTGTGGACAGCACAGGCCTCCCATTGTCATTCTTGAATTCTGGAACCCTTGCCTCTGCTCATCCATTTGATTCCATTTGTAAGGGACGGGGGGCAGCGGGAAGGGGGTCACAAACTCCGTGATGCCTCTGCTGTGCTGATCTGCTCCCCCTTTCCCCCCACACCGTTCCCACTATCCCTGCAGTCACCGTGCTGAGCCCAGGGTTGCTACACCCCAGAGGTGTGCCCTACACACCACGCGCCCCCTGGAGTTGCACACCTCGTCCTCCATCCTGAACCCACCTAAGTACTCCTGCAGCACAGGCAGGGAGCCCATCTCCAGGCTTGTGTAAAGAGCCAGCTTTTCTGTATACCTTTCTGGACGTTTGGCAGCATATATTTAAGCAATTGTTAATTCTATATTACAAAATATGTATGCATATAAATAGATTGAAAGGAAGGAAACAGAGACAAAATGTTGGCAGTACTTTTCTGAGTGGTGGCATAATGGATGGCTGTTATTTTCTTCAATAAGCTTTGTTGTTTATCCCCACAGTGAGCAGTGTTACATTTATAATCAGAAAAATGAATATTATTTAGAAAGAACTGGTTGGTTGATTTTTTAAAAAATTTGGGGTAAAAAAGAAAGAGGCAAGATGAATATTTGTCAGAGTAAAGTTAATTAGAATCCCATACAAGATGTGTCATTAATCCAAGTTTTCGTTGATTTGATCAATATTTTTCCTTAACAAAATTTATTCTGGTGTTATGCTTGCAATAATACATGAGACAAATAAGATTTTTAATATATATGCTGTATTTCATCAGATTGAAAACACCATTGTTTATAAGATGAATCATCTTATGTACAACTAAGAAAGAAAAACACTGCCAGTTATACTCTGACACACCAGCCACTTACAGAGATGTTACACCATGAAAAAAAAATGCATCTAAGAATTGATGAAACAAAGTATGTTTTAATGCAGCTAGTAGGCAGAACAATGCCACACAGACCAATAGTTTGAAATGGTGAGTTTCTAGGCTTTCGACATATAGTTTTACGTGCTATGCGCAATCCCCAAATTGTCACTCTATAAATACTAACCACAAAAGCAGAGTCAGTGCCATTCAGCAGAAACACGTATGTAAAACAAACAAAAGTGAATAACTTCTGATTCAGTCACATGAAGTTTAGAAGAAATGCTAGCATCAAGGCATGTGCTTGGATTATATTACAAATAAAAATTACCTTTTTGACAGTTGCTTATATTGACAACGCAGGATGACAGGAAGACTGGAATTTTCGATGTTACCCTGCAAGTTTTTAATCTTTGAAAAAATCAACTTACTAAACAATCAGAAAAATCTCAGCGGCCCAGTAGGATGACTTTGCATGTATCTCGGAAGCTGAACAATAGGGGTTGCTGCTTATGGGGCCATCAGGAAAAGCCAGCTGTTGGTTTCTTTCTAGTACAATTAATTGCTTCCGCTGTATATAAAATTGAAAGAATTGGGTGCTTTAGTGCGGAAAAAGGATATCCTGCTACACTGCTCCTATTTCCTCACAGAGGCTATTACTGAGCCTTTTGCCATTAATTCACGTGCATTGGATTATCCTGTGATGAAAGACCAAAAGGCTTTTCATTTTTATAGACTCTTATCTCCTATTTATTCGGCACCTCTCTGAAGATACCTGCTCTCCTCCCAAGACTGGGTAATTGCTGGGATGTCAAGAGGTGGCTAATGGCTGACTTCCTTTGCAGAGCCTAATTTTGAGCCCACTGCTACATGCTTTCTTGGAGTGGCCTTTCTCCTTGTTGAGAAATAATCCGAGTCCTGTCATTATTTGAAATGAAAGAGACTGCATTTTCAGTGCCACCTGTCGTTCCCTGCCACAGGACGCTTTGATACGTTCTTCTGTAAATCCTGTGTAGACCTGCCCCATCCGATACAATAGTCACTAGCTGCGTCTGGCCATGTAAATTTAAATTAATGAAAATTATATGCAGTTTCCCAGCCTAGCCAATTTCAAGTGTGCAAGAGCCACGTGTGGTGAGTGACTCTCCTATTAGAACAGCACGAGATTAGAGCACTTCCCCTTACAGCAGCTCAGGCCTCATGAAGGGTATCTGAGACCATGGGTTGAACCGACGTTTCTGTTGCCACCATGCAAAAAAGGTAGAAGAGTGGCCAAAATGCTAACAGAGGTTGTCGGTGCGGACTGAGACCAGGTCACCTTTTCGCTTCTCTCTGTTTACATGTTTTCCATATTTTGTTCAAAAGCTCGTATTCCTTTTTTTAATTAGTGAAAAATGCATGTAAGATATTTAAGCCCATTCATTTATTTCCTCGCGTATTTCAGCCAAACTTGTTTCATCCGTCCCACTTATCTCCCAAGAGAGGAAGTATCATTTTGAGCTACTATTTCTTTGAAAATTACTCCTAGGCAACAGCATTTTTGGGAGAGATCTGTATTCCCTTCTGTCCTTGCATAAACGGCATTGAGAGCCGACGTTTGGGGTGGCCCAGAGCCCCTGCTAAACGGACACGGAGGTGGTGGCTCTGAGAGCCGGCCACCCTCTCACCCAGGCACTGGCCGGGCCATTTGCTGGCTTCCACGTCTCTACAGCACATTCCAGAGTCTCGGAGTCAAGGCCCAACAGGTTGAGGAGGCTCATGGAGCTGAAGAAGGCTCTGGTTTACCACTGAGAAGAGAACCATAAAAAGAAGTCCTCGTTTCCTAAAAGCGCAGGCATGATTGTACAGGTTTAATTAGGAATGGCCAGCTGTTGGCAGTAAATTATAAACTGCAGCAGGCAGAGCCCAGTGGACGCTCCCAAAGGCCGCGCTCCAAGTCCAGATTCAGCAGATCTGGGCTGGCGAGGTTAGGCACTGTGCTGCCGTCCAGAAGGTGTGTCCCAGGGGTCCCCTCCCCAGAATCTTCTGTAATAGAAACATGATGGCCAAAGAGCTAATAGAACACATCTCCACTCTTCCTTCCTCTCCTCCTTGAAACCTGAAGCCAATACCACTGTCTTCCTGACTGCTGCAGCGCCCAGGAAGCCCAGAAACAGGGTAAGCAGCAGACACGAGTCCTGGCTGTGCACCCTAGTTTTTCACCTTGGGCAAAGCTTGCCAACCTCTCTGAATCCCAATTTCTTCATCCATAAAATGGGAATAAGTAATAGCAATCTAATGGGACAGATGAGAGAATTAACTGAGATAGTGTATTCAGTGGGCCTAGCATAGAGTCAGCACTCAATTAACTTTGGTTCTCTTTCCTCTTCCTTCTAGAAAGTGATGGGCATGCTAGTGTTTCTGTTGAAGGGGAAACAAAACAAACTACTGCTCTTAATGAGCCTTCCTTCAAATACAGCCCAGTGGGGGTCAGTAATTAAGTCCATGAGATCGGCTTCAGCTAGGGCTGGGCTCGAGTTGTTTGTTCCAGCCTTAGCTCAGGAATTGCCTTCTCTAGAAAACTTTCGCTGCCTACTCCCAGGCTGGACAGTCCCATAGCACCCCAAGTTTATTTCTGCCCTATCACTTACCTCGCGTTCTGCTTCTCAGACCATGGTACCCAGCATTGGACGTGAAGTGCATGTTATAGGGCATCCGTTTTATTTAATAAGTAATATAAAGAGCATGACTTTTAAAGCTGGACATTGTTTTTTTAAGCTAACGATTTTAAGATTGTAAAGAAATTTCACAATGGTAGAGTGTGTTTACTGTCCTTTGCTTTTAGGTCTGCTTTGTAGAAAAGCTGAAGAAACACTTATTTTTTCCTCCAGAGGATTCTTTTTTTTTTTTTTTTTTTAAGATTT
>JAQZBX010111360.1:0-10291 GCA_029593785.1 Cabassous unicinctus
AAAAACCCAAAGGCATGGAATGATGGAAAACCCAAAGACACCCATACCGAAAGAGTGAGATTTATGAGTCAAATTGTGAGTTATGTTTCTGTTTGTGTCTGTCTATTTGCGTCGGTCTGTTTGTTCAATGTATATCTTCATACCTCTGGGTGGTAATATTGAATTAACACGTGAAAATTTTTAAAAGAGCTCTATTCAAATTGCTTAAAATTAAATAAGCACATATATGTACATATGACTACTCCTGGAGCCCAAATTAGAAAAGCTGAACAGGATGAAAAGGTCATAGATAGGTGACTAAAGACACTGTTTGAAGGAAAAACTAAAAGGGTTGTCCTGAATTCCTCCACCATCTTTCTATAGCCTATCCTACCCCCAGGATCTTCTCCTAACCTTGACTAAATTCCATGACTCATTAAAATGGTTTAAGAAACTATGGGGGATGGGCTGGGTCTGGAAAGACGGGGGAGATGTGAGTTTAGCTTAGAATCCTGTCTACTAGACCTGGAAATAAAAAATGATAAGGTCAGAAAGGATATTACAGAATAAACCTTGTTTTGCATCGTTTGCCCTTAATTCCCCAATTAAATATTAACAGCCTTGAGTAATTGATAATCCAATGGCCAATTTTTAGTAAGTAAAGAAAAATTCCTTGAAAGCTATGACAAATTTTTTAAAAATTATAATATATTCTCCAGAGCCTGATAGTCAGTATGCTTTTGAGGTTATTTATACTTTAAGGTATTATGAAAACAAAGCTTTAATCTATGAAGGAAAAGAAAAAAAGAAAGCATTTCTTACATAAAATATCATTATTAATTTTATTCTACTTCGGTAAAATCTCCTTAGGTTTATACAGATAATAATAAGTTAACAATAAGTCTGTTAAATTTTAAGACAATACAATTGTAAGATTTTAATTAAGGAAATCATTATTTTTACAAACATCTCTTAAAAATAATTGTTTTGCTTAAAATGAATTGTCTAGTTTTTCACAGAACAGAATGAGGGAAATAAGACAACACTTAAATGGATATGGAAAGAAATAGAAGGGTTTTGAAAGCTTGTTTAAGGGAGAGTGTTTTGTCCTAAAATAAGAAGACTGGTTTTCATAAAATCAGGGTCAAATATGTAGGACAAGACTTGAATGGATATGGAAAGTTATAGAAGGGTTAGTGGAAGCAAATTTCACTTGTTGCTGACGTAATTGAATACGCCTATTTAAAGGTGAAATTTGTCTTAAAATAAAGTAACTTCATAGCAGAGAGACCTGTCAGGCGCCACCTTAATCTACTATGATCTATGCTAACTAGGATTTGTTTGCCAAATAGTATACTGAGGCAAAACCAGAGTTTGATTTTCTCTCTGGTAAAGTAACAGTTTTCTTACATTGTTAATCTGTTTTAAGTAAAAAAATATAAAAGTCCTTTTAAAATGAGCAATATATAAATAATAAAGAATCTGTGCCTTAACAGGGTGGTTTCATATACTTCATGTTGGCCTTACCATATCCTTAATGATTAAAAAAAAAAAAAAAATACAAAGCCACTGCTATTTTGGATGTCAAGTCTTATTAATTTATTTGTTACATGATAAATAGAGGCCTGTTTGAATATAATGCTCAGACCTGACAACTTTTAAGAGTCTAATAAAACCCTTAAGGAGATCTTTAATTGCAAACTGTTACAAAAGAATTTGTTCTTTTATCTTGTAAAAAGCGAGGTGCTAAAATCTATATGTTTATGAAAATTAATGTTATCAATATATCTATATTTTAATTCATAATGGAAAAATATATTGCAAAAGTGAAAACTCATAATACTTGTGTTAACTGTGGAAAAGTATAATGAAATGTTATTTTGCATGTTTTATTCTGATCAGAATTTTTATCAAGGTGTTAAATTTCCTTTTTAAAAAATAAAAACTGGTTTGTCATTAAAAAAAAATAAAAATTCCCACAAAGAAGAGTCCAGGGCCAGATGAATTCACAAAAGAATTTTACCAAACGTTCCAAGAGTTAACACCAATTGTGCTCAAACTCTTCCACAAACTGAAGAAGGAACCCTCCATAACTCATTCTATGAGGCCAAATCAGCCTCTTAACAAAGCCAGATAAAGATATCACAAGAAATGAAAATTACACACCAATATCTCTTATGATTATAGATGCAAAAATCCTCAATAAAATACTACAAAACTGAATCCAACAGCACATCTTAGTTTGCCAAAGGGCTGCCAATGCAAAGTACCAGAAATGTGTTGCCTTTTATAATGGGAAATTTATTAGGGTAAAACCTTACAGTTCCGAGGCTGTGATATGTCCAAATCAAGGCATCAGCAGAGATGTTTTCTCACCAAAGGTCATCTGCTGGCAGATCCTGTAGTCCTACCATGTGGTGAGGCAAGATGGTAGGTCTGCCAGTCTTGCTGTACTTTCTCCTGGAGCTCAGCTGTGAACAACCAGGCATCTCTCCCTGGGCCTTTGAGACTCTTCTCCTTGAGCCTCTCAGGGTTTCTCTGTCTTTCTGCAGCTGTAGGCAAACCAGGAATCCTCTTTTTCATGTAGTCAGGTCAAAATGGCAGAGCTCCCTTTTCCTGTGTCTCTCTCTCTCTCTGTGTCTCCATTTGTATAAGCCCCAGCAAGAGGGCAGAGATTCAACCTGAGTCATGCCTCACTGACGTAGTCCAATCAAAAGGATTTCACATCCACAGGAATGGATTAGTACAAAAACATAGTTTTTTTTTCTTTTTGGGATTCATAAAAGAACTTCAAACTGTCACAACATCAAAAGAATTATACATCATGATCAAGTAGAATTTATCCCAAGTATTTAAGGGTGGTTCAGCATAAGAAACTCAATTTATGCAATATACCACATTAATAGAATGAAGGCAAAAAGAAACACATGAAGACCTCGCTTGACACAGAAAAAAGGCATTTGACAAAATCCAGCACCCTTTCTTGATAAAATCACTCAGAAAACTATAAACAAACAACAAAAAAAAAACTCAACTTTTTGAACATGATAAAGGGTATAAATGAAAAATCCACAGCTGACATCATACTCAATGGTAAAAGACTAAAAGCTTTCCCTCTAAGATTGAGAACAAGACAAGGATGCCACTGTCACCACCGTTAGTCAACATTGTACTGGAAGTTCTAGCCAGAGCAATTAGGCAATGGAAATACATAAAAGAAATCGAAACTGAAAGGGAATTAAGATTTTCTCTAATTGCAGATGACAAAATCCTATATACAGAAAATTCTGAAAATTCCACAATAAAGTTACTGGAATAAACTAATTCAGGGTACAAAGGCAACACACAAAAATCAGTAGTGTTTCTATACACTAGTAATGAATAATCTGAAGAATAGAGAAAAAAATCCATTTACAATAGCAACTAAAATAATCAAATATCAAAGAATAAATCTAACCAAAGATGTAAAGGACTTGTACAGAGAAAACTATAAAACATTGCTAGAATTAATCAAAGACGACCTAAATAAGTGGAAGGACACTTCATATTCATGGATTGGAAAATTGTTAAGATGTCAACTCTACCCAAAGTGATGTACAGATTCAAAACAACCCCAATCAAAATTCTAAGAGCCTTCTTTGCAGAAATGGAAAAGCCAATCATAAAATTTATATGGGAAGGTAAGGGGCTCCAAATGGCCAAAGCCATCTTGAAAAAGAGTGAAATTGGAGGACTCACACTTCCCAATCTTAAAACTAATTACAAAGCCACAGTAATTAAACATGGTACTGGAAAGGACAGACATATAAACTGATGGAATTTAATTGAGAGCTCAGAAATCAATCCTTATGTTTATGGCCAACTGATTTTTTGACATGGTATACCAAGTTCACTCAATTGGGAAAGAATAGTCTCTTCAACAAATGGTGTTGGGAAAACTGGATGTTCTTTTGCAAAAGAATGATGGTGGATCCTTATCTCATACCATATACAAAAATCAACTGAAAATGGACCCAAGACCTAATTACAAGAGTCAGAACGGTAAAACTCCTAAAAGAAAACATAGGGAAGCATCTTCAGGGCCTGGTGTTAGGCAATGGTTTCTTAGACTTTACACCCAAAACATGAGCAACAACAGAAAAAAATAGATGAATGTGGCCTCATCAAAATTAAAAACTTTTGTGTATCAAAGGCCTTTATCATGAAAAGTCAAATGACAATAGGAGAAAATATTTGGGAACCACATATCTGATAAAAGTTTACTACCCAGAATATGTAAAGAAATCCTACAACTAAACAATAAAAAGACAAATAACCCAAGTAAAATATGGACAAAAGACCTGAACACACATTTATTCAAAGAAGATATACAAATGGCCAAAAGGCACATGAAAAGACACTCAGCATCATTATCTATTAGGGAAATGCAAATCAAAACCACAATGAGATATCATTTCACATCCACTAGCATGGCTAATTTTTTTTTTTTTATGGAAAATTATAATTGTTGGAGAGGATGTAGAGAAATGGGAATATACATTCATTGTTTTTGGGAATGTAAAATGGTGTAGCTGCTATGGAAGACAGTTTGGTAGCTTCTCAGAAATTTACGTATAGAATTTCTATATGACCGGCAATCCCACTTCTAGGTATATACACCAAAGATTTGAAAGCAGGGACTTGAACAAATATTTGCACATGGATGTTGTGGCAGCATTATTTTATTCACAAATGCCAAAAGATGGAAGCAACCCAAGTGTCCATGAATGAATGAATGGATAAACAAGATGTGGTAAATACATATAATGGAATAAGTATTATTCAGCCATAAAAATGAATGAAGTTTTGATACATGTTACAATATGGATGAACCTTGAAGAATCATGTTGAGTGAAATAAGCTAGACACAAAGGACAAATGTTGTATAATCTCATAGATATGAAATAACTAGAATAAGCAAATTTATAGTCAGAAACTATAATATAGGCTATCAGGGGCCAGGGTGGGGGTAGGGAATGGGGAGTTGATGCTTAAATTGTACAGAGTTTCTATTTGAGTTGGTGGAAAAGTTTTGGTATGGATGGTGGTAATGGTAGCACATCATTGTGATCATAATTAACAGCACTGAATTATATATTTGAATACATATAAAAGGGGAAATTTTAGGTTGTATATATATTGCTAGAATAAAAATTAAAAACAAAGCAAACTTAGGTCTCTACATGACAAATAGTGAACTCTAATTGGTTTATAGTTAATATATTTATATACTACAACTATATAAATGTTCTTTCATCAATTGTAACAAATGTACCACACTAATGCAGGGTATAAATATAGGGTGGCATATGGGAACTCTGTATTTTATGCACGCTTTTTCTGTAAACCTACAAGTTCTCTAATAAAAAAATCAATTAATGCAATCCATCACAACAGACTAAAGAAGAAAAATCATATGATCATATCAATACATGCAGAATAGCATTTTACAAAATACATCACCCATTCATAATAAAAACTCTCAGCAAACTAGGAACAGAGAGGAAATTTCTCAACTTGATAAGAATAAGAACAAAAGAGTCCTATACCTAACATTCATATTTAATGGAGAGAAACTCAAAGTTTTCCCTCTAATAGCAGGAACAAGGCAAGATTGTCCCCTCGCACCATTCCTATTCAACAGGTACTGGAAGTCCAAGGCAATGCTATAAGACAAGAAAAGTAAAGAAAAAATGAAAAGATTGGAAAGGAAGAGATGAATCTGTCTTTGTTCACGAATAACTATTTAAGTAGAAGATCCCAAAGAATCAACAACAACAACAACAAAACTCCTGGAACTAATAAGTGATTATAACAAGGTTGTAAGATACAAGGTTAATATATAAAAGCCAGTTGCTTTCCTATATACCAGCAATGAACAATTGTAATTTGAAATTAAAAACACAACACCATTTACATTAGCACCAAAAAAACGCAAAATACTTAAGTATAAATCTAACAAAATATGTATAAGAACTATATGAGGAAATTACAAAACTCTGATGAAAGAAATCAAAGAAGATCTAAATAAATGGAAAGATATTCCATGTTCATGGAAAGGAAGGCACAATATTGCTAAGGTGTCAGTTTTTCCCAACATTATCTATGAATTCAACACAATCTCAATCAAAATACCAGAAAGTTATTTTATGGATATTTTATTAGTCAGTCAAAGCGGTGCTGATGCAAAATACCAGAAATCAGTTGGTTTTTATAAAGGGTATTTATTTCGGGGTAGAAGTTTACAGTTACCAGGACATAAAGCATAAGTTACTTCCCTCACGTCTATTGCCACGTGTTGGGGCAAGATGGCTGCCGACGTCTGCCAAGAGTTCAGGCTTCCTGGGTTCCTCTCTTCCCGGGGCTCTGTTTCTCTCCAGGCTCAGTTGCTGTGCTCTCTCCACAAGGCCAGCTGTAGATATCAGGCAAATGGCTCTCTCTCCCCGAGCTTCTGGTGTGTCTAAGGAGCCATCTCTATTCCTCTGTGTTCTTCTCCTGTGTGTTCAATTCCCAGGCTCCAGCTCAAAATTCCCAACTCTGTCTTTTGCCATGCCTTTTCTCTGTGAGTTCCCACCCACCAAGGGGCAGGGAGTCAATGCCCGACTGATGTGGCCCAATCAAAGTCCTAATCAAAACTTAATCAATTAAAAGTGATACCTCTGACAGACCAGTTTACAAACATAATCCAGTAACTATTTTTGGAATTCATAAACAATGCCAAACTGCTACAGATATCAACAGTGATTCTAAAGTTTTTATGGCAAGGCAAAAGCCGCCGCATATCCAACATAATATTAAAGAACAAAGTCAGAGGAGTAACACTACCCAACTTCAGGACTTAATATAAGGCTACAGTAATCAAGATAGTGGTATTAGTGAAAGAACAGACAAATTGATCAATAGAATAGATGGCCCCCAAACAGATTCACACAAGTATTGTCAATTTATATTTGTTTTATATTTGACAAGGGAGCAAAGGCAATTCAATTAAGAAAGGATTGTCTTTTCAACAAATCATTCTAGAATAACTGGACAAACATATAAAAATATGAATTTAGACAATGACCTAACACCTTTTGCAAAACAACAATAAATGGATCAGTGCAAAAAAACTATATAACTCCTATAAGATTACATGACAGTGATCTAGGTAATCTTGGGCTTGGCAGTGAGTTTTTAGATACATCCCCAAAAGGACAATCCATGATAGAAAAACACCGAAGTTGGACTTCATTAAAATGAAAAACTTCTGCTCTGCCGAAGACACTACTAAGAAAATGAAAAGTCACAAACTGGGAGAAAATATTTGCAAAATACATATCTGATAAAGGACTTATATCCAAATATACAAAGAACTTTTAAAACTCAACAATAAGAAAACAAACAACCTGATTAAAAAGGGAGCAAAAGCTCTGAATAGACATCTCATCAAAGTAGATATACAGGTGGCAAATAGGAATATGAAAAGATGCTCAGTATCATGTAATTAGGGAATTACATATTAAAACGACCATGAGATACCACTATACACTAATCAGAATGGCTAAAATCCAAAACACTGACAACATCAAATGCTTGCAAAGATGTGAAGCAAGAACTCTCATTCATTGTTGCTGGGAATAAAATGGTACAGCCATTCTGGAATATGGTCTGGCAATTTCTTACAAAGCTAATTACAGTCTTATCATAGGATCCAACAATCATGTTCCTTGATATTTACCCAAATAAGTTGAAAAACTTATGGCCACACAAAAACCCGCATGTGAATGTTCATAGCAGCTTTATTCAGAATTGTCAAAACTTGGAAGCAACCAAGATGCCTTCAATAAGTGAAGGGATAAACAAACTGGTACATCCAATAATGGAATATAAATTCAATGATAAAAAATAAACCAGATATCAAGCCATGAAAAGACATGCTAAGTAAAAGAAGCCAGTCTGAAAAGGCTACATACTATATGATTCCAACTATATGACACTATGGAAAAAAACAAAATTAAAGAGACAGTAAAAATATTGTCAGGAGTTGGTGGGATGAGGGGAGGAAAGGATCAACAGGTGGAGCGCAGGCCATTTTTAGGGCAGAGTTGCTATAATGGTGGAAACATGACATAACGCATTTGTCAAAACCCATAGAACTGTACAACACAATGAGTGAACCCTAATGTAAACTATGGACTTTAGTTAAGAAGTATCAATATTTGGTCATTAATTATAACAATCCCAATCAAAATTATGTTATGATATAGTGTACTACAGTAAAATGAGATGTTAATATTAGGAGAAACTGTGGGGCGGGGGTGAGTGGGTATGGGAATTCTGTACCTTCTGCTCAGTTTTTCTGTAAACTTAAAATTGCTCAAAAAATAAAGTCTATTAATTTTTTTAAAAAGGATACAAGATAAGACTTGGCATAACTTGTTCCTAGTGAACCCTATGTAACTACTGGAAAACACTGCTTTATTTCCTAAACACTAACAATCTTGTTAATAATCTAATCTAATCTGGCCTCACATATAAGCCATGATCCATTTTAATTGTGATTCTGGGGATTTTTTTCCCAACTCCATTTTATGTTTCATTTATACACTTTGTGACAGACCCAGGACAGCCTTTGTTTAGGACACAGCATGGGGACCTCTGCGAGACGGTGGGTGGCTGGGTTGAGAACATGACAGAGCTCTAGGGAGGGATGGGCTGATGTCTGGGAGCTCCTGTGAATCCATCTTCAGGCCTTTACCTCCCCAACTTCTCGCTCCTCCAGTCTCTCTCCTTATCCTTCCTTGGTCTTTGTTCATCAGCTCCTAAGCCAGAGCTTACCAGGAGGAACCAGGGATAGGAGCAGGCCTGGCATACAGCCGGCACACAATACAGTCTTAAACCTGCTGCTTATGGCCGTGACTGCTCTTATCTCTGATTGGTCAGTGCCCACGCCGTGCCCGTTAAATATTTTTAACCTCCCCTCTTCGTAGAGGGAGCATGATGCAGTGGTCGTCAGGACCGAGGAAGAAATGGACACAGATCTTCCACACAGGAAGGATCCTCCCCACGGAGAGAGGCCCGAGTACCCAGGGGAGCTTTGCGTATTTGCCTTTTAAGGGGCTCCCTGTTTGACAGCCCCCAAGTATGTTTATGCTCTTGAGGACACACCCTCCCCTAACAACCCCTTTCTTCGGGCCCCATCTGAACCTCCAGGACTAAAACCACAGCCTTCCAGCAGGAAGGAGCTTCAAACATCATGTAGCCTCATGTTAGAGCTCAGAAAATCGCGGACCCCAGACAGGAAATGTCTCATCCTAGGTCACGCAACGAGAGACAGAGCTGGGATTAAAACCCAAGGCTCTGGCGTCCAGGATGTGGTCTAGTCACATCCCCACCAGAGCTCATCATCCCATGTCAGTGGGTCCTTCTCCCTATCTTGCCCCAAGCTCCCCAATAACCTCTCTCTGCTAAAAGACCAATCTCTAGCTTAGTTTAGAACTAGCTCTAGTCTCGAAGGTTCCCTCTAGACCCGGAGAGGCCACCCACTTCCCCATCTGTAGTAAAATGCCTGAAGCCAATCATGCTCTCACAAATGAAGGCCAACACTGCTATTGTGGTTTCATTATCACCACCAGCAAGGTGAGACCTGCTCTGCTCAGAGCCTGTAAGCATCCGCCCTCATCCAGGCACAGATGGGGCTATGGAGTTAGGGGAGCTTGCCCAGCCAGATTTCAAAAGGCCCCTAGCTTTGCCTTTGGTATCTGGGGAAACCAGGCCAGAGAAGCTGGGCTTTTCCTTGGGCTCTGAGCTATTTCTAGTTGGAAAGGTAAATCCTCATCAATGACCCTGGGCAGGGAGTGTGAAAGGGGGAGGGGGCCACAACAACTCATTTTGGCAAAATTGTTAGGATTTAATTTTAAAAAGTACTGGTCAGGAAGCGGATGTGGCTCAAGTGACTGGGCTCCTGTCTACCATATGGGAGGTCCCAGGTTCAGTTCCCGGGGCCTCCTGGTGAAGGCGAGCTGGCCCGTGTGGAGAGCTGGTGCAACGAAAAGAGACAAAGAAGAGAGACAATGAGAGACACAAAAACCAGGGAGCTGAGGTGGTGCAAGAGATTGAGCGCCTCTCTCCCACATGGGAGGTCCCAGGATCAGTTCCCGGTGCCTCCTAAAGAGAAGACAAGCAGACACAAAGAGCACACGGCGAGTGGACACAGAAAGCAGACAGCGAGTGCAAAAACAAGGGAGGGGGGAATAAGTAAATAAAATAAATCTTAAAAAAAAAAAAAAAA
>JAQZBX010111361.1:0-10305 GCA_029593785.1 Cabassous unicinctus
GGAAGGAAGGGAAGGAAGGGGAAGGGAGGGGAGAGGGAGGGGAAGGCGCACTGACAGAGCTGAAGGACAGGTGCGGCAGCGCAGCTCGGCTGAGCCCAGGCTCTGGGGCCAAAGCAGGCTCCCACCTGGGCCCGCGGCCTTAGCTGGATGACGTCAGTGAAAGTCCGCGCCTCTCTGAGCCCTGGGTTTGCTCAGGGACCCTACCCGCACCTCCCCCACAGTGCTGCCCTGAAGACTGAACACCGCCATCACGTAGAGGGCCTGTCGCAGGGTGCAGCGTCCTCCGAGAGCGACGCTTGACCTCCCTTCCTCCTCCTGCCCTCTCCCCCTCTCTGACAGCTCTGGGTTCCAGCTCCATTCCTGGCCCGGGCGTGCCCCCTGCCCCCCTGCCACCGCCCCCACCCCGCGCTCAGGCCTCTCCCAGGTGTGTCCTGGTTATGTAATGACTCGCCTGGACAGCTACGCACCAGCTCGGCCCCTCGCTGCCTGTTTACTCTTTGGCTCAGAGGAGAGCTCCATTCAGAAGAAGCTGCTATTGTTTCTCGGCCTTCCCATGGGAAAGCAGCACGGGCAGGAGCCGGAGGAGCCAGGGACGGAGGGCGGGAGGGGTGGCAGGCGAGGAGGGCGGGAGGGGGAGGCCCTGGCACAGCCCGGGGCTTTCTGGACACCCTTGGCTCACCAATTACTTTATCTCTTTAAAAACAAAGCCTCAAAGACTTTTCTGCATGACCTCATTTTTTTTATAAACTCCAAAACTGTTTAAGAAAAAGGCTGAACATTCTCTCTTCCACTGTCCTTGCCGTGACCTTTTTTCTCGCTTCTCACCATGTTTTGTTGCCCTTTCATTCATGGATGCATCCATCTGTCCGTCCACACAGCCATCCATCCAGCTACCTGCCCACCCCCACCTCCCTCCACGTGTCCCTTCCTTCACCTGACGGTGACTTAGCAGTGGAAGAAATCCTGGGCGGGGGGTCCTGTGCCTCGGTGTCCCTTCTCAGCCCAGCATGTCCGTGTGCTCTGTGCAGAGAGCAAGGTTTGGCTGTCGCACCCAGACTCTGTCCTTGGACCAAAGCTTCCTCACTCTAAGCCTCAGTTTCACCTGGGAAGTGGGACACCAAGAGCACGTCCATGGGCGCTTCTGGAATCATGTAGGCTTCCAGCGGGCCACTCAAGTCTTGTGCTTTGGAAGGGGGATGGGGGTGCCAAGATGGGGCAGGGATGGCCCCAGGCTTCAGGGCTTCCCGTGCAGTGGAGCAGGAATGACCGTGCTGCAGTGGAGGTGACAGGAAGGAAGCCACAAGCACAGCAAGGCAAGTCTAGGGAGGCCTTGATGCCCCTGTGGGAGCCTAAGAGCGTCAAGCAAGGGAGAAGATGGTCGGATTGGTCTTTGAAAGGACCTCTCTGTCTACTGGGTAGAGAGTGATTGGAAATGGGAATCCAGGCGGAGGGGAACCAGCTAGCAGCCTTGTAGTTACCTGGGGGAAAAACCACAAGACAAAAGAAAAGGGGGCGTGGCACCAAACCTTAGGGCACTTGTTTCTCCTAAATGCCAAGACTGTGCCTGCACTGGGGTAAGGATCTCGGCCTCAGGTGACCTAGCACACGTAGCTTTCATACCTTAACTTCCAATCCTGCGTCCCTGGCAGACATTACCAATCAATCACAGCACTCCTTCCCCTTGAACTTAATGTCCCGATATGGCAGCCACTAGCCACCATTTCAATATGGCTGTTAAAATTGAAATGTAATCAAATTGAATAGAATGAATAATTCAGTTCCTCCATACAAAGAACATTTCCAGCACCACAGGAAGTTCTACTGGACGGTGCTGGCCTAAAGCTACCATGGCCAATCCACCGGTGGTGGGAAGGACAACAGGCGCTCCCTGTCGTCCCTGGGCCAAGCGGTGGTGAATTCTGCCAAAGCTGAGACTCCCCTGCTGTCACACCTGCCTGCAGACGGGGCCTGTCAGTGCTTGCTGCCGCCTGGATTTTACATACGGCAGCCTGACCCTTCTCAAGTTCACTTTCTCTACGTCTGTTAAGGAAAAATAAAAAAAAGTACCTCTCCCTCCCCACCTTGCCACGTGCCCCCGACGTGCTCGGCAGGTATCTCTGGCCCAGCTCGCCTTGCTCCCCGGCAGCGGCCGGCGTGTCTGCGTGCGCGTCTATTTTTAGTGCCCGCGGCTGAGGATGACATTCCATCCCCTGGGAACCTCGACCTGCTGCTTTTCCGGCTGCGCGTTGAACCTGCTTTTTCATGCCCCAGAAGGAAAGAACAATGATCATTAATAATCGGCATCTTCTGGAAATCAGAAATAGAGCCTCTGGGACCCGAAGCTGCCCTTAACCCCAGCTGTGCTGCCCGCAGTGGCCCCTGTGGGACTGGCCTGTGGAAGGTTCCGTGGTGGCTAGAGGTGACATCCGGTGGCCACCGGCCATGCCAGAGCCAGGCCGGTGAGCAGTGGGCTGGGAGCAGGGCAGGGCTTGACCCTCAGCCCTCTGACCAGGGGGTGGAGGAGGCTGAGGCAGAGTGAGAAAAACTTGGTGGAGGAATTGTCTCCAAAGGCATACAGAGCCCTGTGGCCCACCTCCAGAGACTAGCATGGGGAGCACCTCCTGTGGGCAGGGTGAGGTATGGGTGGGTGCCTTGTTCTGGGTGGGTGGATGGGTGTGTCACCTGGGCTGGGCAGATTGATTCTCCCCTGAGCTGGGCCTTGGGGGGCTGGTACAGAGGGGAATGAGACCCAGGTAAGCTGTGGGGAAGGGGCAGGGAAGGCGCACTGGCTGGTTGCGGGCTTAGGGGGTGGGTGCAGGAGGGTGGGGGGCTGCAGGACCTCACACTGCTGCCAGGGATGAGGCTGCAGGGGCTTCCTCCATTCTCCACGGGACGTGTGGCCCCTCGGCGCCTTTGGGAGTGGGCACCGGTGGGCCTGGCCTTTGGGGGGTGTGGTGCTTGGGTCTTAGGCTGAAGCCACCTTTGACAAGGAAAGCAAAGGTCACGGGAACAATTCTTCCCTTTCACGCCAGGAGCGCCAGGAGCGCCAGGAGCTGACAGAGGGTGGCGGCCCCTCCCAAGAAGCCCAAGACAAACACGTTGGCAGGAAGTTCCCACGCTCCCAAGCCAAGCCGTCACCTGGGGCTGTGAGGAGGGCGGGGCCTCAGCCACCCACAGGTGAGCCTCGGGTCCTATGGCCCCAGGGGAGAGGCACTGCCTGAGCACCTCTGCTGAGCACCTACTCACAACCAAGCGTTTTTTGCAAACACTATCTCCTGAATCCTTACAAAGATCCTGCTAAGTTGATATGGGGGCTTAGGAAGCTGAGGTTCAGAGAGGTTAAGCGACTCGCCTCAGGTCACACTGCCAATAAGGAGTCGTCAGGATTTGGACTCAGGTCTCTGATTCCGACATCTATGCTCTTTAGCTGTGTCATGTATTCACTCAGCAAACCTTTGTTGAGCAGCTACTAGGTACTGGAAATGCCGCCGAGAGATTTTTGGTTGAAGGGCCTTATGCCACGGTGAGGCCACGGCTGGGCCACTGTTATCACTGCCCAGTCCCATGGACAGAGTCCCGGGGGTTTAAAAGTCCCTGGGATCTGCTCCATCACAGCTGGGCCTCCAGGTCTCCTAGGACTTCTGAAATGGCCACACAGCTGCTTCGTGGGGACCCCATGGTGGCCCATCTCCCTCCATGGGACTGTGGGCCCCGGCACCACGGCAGCTCCTCCCCTCAGCCTCACTCGCGGCTGATGGTAAGGTGGGGCCACGTCGAGGGAGGCTTAGTCCTGGGTAGAATGGGGGGCAGATGCCAGTGCCAGAGCCGACGTGAGGGTTCGAGCCCAGCGGCAGGGAAAGAGGCCCGAGCCGAGGAGGGGGTGGGCTGTCGGTGCTGACTCGAGGCCTACTTGGCTGTGTGGTCCCAGATGAAGCTCTTCCCTTTCTGGTCCTCTGGGCCCCCAAACACGAAACCAGTATGCCTTCTATGCCCCCTGCCCCCCCTGGTTCTATTCTCAAGGTCAGGAGCCACTTGCCCTATAGGGTGCATAGTAGGTACTCAACCAAGACTTGTCCTCGGAGGCTAGGTCTCTGAACAAGACCTTCCCCAGCCAGCCTCCCCGCTTCCTCCCTGCTCCCAGCAGCTGGCAGGAGGGTCGGGCCCACGGGTCTGGGGCCCGGAGCCCAGGCCAGCCCAGTCACTCATTCCACCATCTATCTACCTGCCCAGCAGGCCAGCCTCCACCCACACCACCACGTCGTCCACCCCGCCACCCATCACGCGCTCTTCCTTTGGCCTCACGTCTGCGTCCCCCATCTCTCCACCCAGTTTTACCGGCACATCCGTTGGGCCCCCTAATTCCTAGTGTCAGACCTCCGTGAAGCAAGGCTGGCACCCATCCTGCATCAAGGGATAGAAAACCGGATTGGTTAAAAACAACCACTTTCTGCCACTGGCTTTGCACCTTCCTTGGAGGTCTTGAGCGGTGGTCTGGAATGGTGGCTCTGCCATTTATTAGCCACCTGGCCTTGGGCGCAGAAACCCATGTCTCCATGCCTCCGAGTAACACGAGCCCTGAGGGCCAGAGCTAATGGTGTCAGAGGGACAGCAGGGGCACAGACACCTTGGCCGAGTCGTTGAGACCATGAAATGCCCCAATAAATAAAGAACACTTTTGGTATAATTGGTTCTCATGGAGACCACACTATCTAATTGTGACTGATTGTACAGAGGGCGAAAGGTTCATTTCACTTGTGATTACCAAACAGCAAATTAATGCAAAATGACCTCTGTTTGCAATTTTTCATTCATCGATGCCTGCTTTTTCTAATTAAGCCTGCTCTGCATCCCACCCCTGCAATTTTCAATTGCACATTTCTTTTTTTTTAAGGAGGTGCCCGTGACTGAACCCAGACCTCGTACGTGGGAAGCAGGCGCTCAGCCACTGAGCCACGTCCACTGCTGGCACATTTCTTTTTTTATTTAAGCAGCACTGGGAACAGCTTTTAGATAAAAGGAAAACACAACTTCCGGTTGAGATAAAGGAATAGCACTTCCTTTGTCAGCTACCCTTGAAAGAGCATTAGATGATAAATTGTTTTTCCCATTGGAATATGAAAAAAGAGGGTGAAATATTTGACAAGATCGTTTCTCCAATGACCACAAGCATGCCCAGGAGGGAGCGATTAGCCTGGCTGATCTGAAGCTGTGGGGCTAAGGAGCCCTTGCTCTCTGGCTGAACTGGGATACTGGGACAGGATATTCAGGTTCCATTAGTGCCATATGCCTGACCTAATCAGCTGCTAGCCCGGCCACAGTGTGGCAGAACCTGGCTCAGGCTCAGCTGTGGCTCTTTCCACTTCCGCTGCCAGGGCTGAGCTGTCACAGGGTTGAACATGAGGTATATGTCAGGCCTCTTGACAAATGTGGCTTTATTCACCCCTCTGGGTGGGAAGTTATCCCATTGCAGAGGAAAAGACTGAAGGTCAGAGTGAACATGGGAGACTTACTCAAAGTCATACTCAGGGAACACACTCCAGGTCTTTTCTATTATTATTATTTCTTTGAGAAGCTGTGAGTTTACAAAGCAATCATGCATAATATACAGGATTCCCATGGGTCACCCCACCACCAACACCTTGCCTTGTTGTGTACACTACAGGTCTTTTTGTCACCAACATCCAGCTCCTGCTGCTAAAGCCAGAAGTGTTGCCATTCATCTGGTCACCCCACCCCCAGGCTCCTGTCAGGCTTCCAAGCAGGTGGTGTGTCTTCTGGAAAACACGCCTCCGATGCCAGCTTGCTCGTTGGGTTTCCCACACATGACGCCAGCCAGGAGTGCGCTGCTCACCTTGGGTGCGACCCAGGCCCCCGGCTGCCTCTACTGTGCAGGTCTCTCTCCTCTGGGAACCCCCGCCCAGCATGCCCCACCCCTCCAGACCATCCCAATCCCAGTTATCCCTGGATTCCTCTGACACCTGATGTCCTCTTCTCCACCTACGCTGGTCTTGTCGGGAGCCAGGCAGGCCTGGGAGTGGGAGCCTGGCCAGGGTGGCCCCGGGGCTCCTCCCCTCTTGGTCTCGTGCCCCTGTGTGGCAGCCCCCACCACCACACCACTTGGAATAGGGCTGACTTGTGACCAATAGGACATTGGGGAAACGATGGACTCCCAAGCCCCAAGGCCATGCCCTAAAAATCTCTGTGGCTTCTGCCTAGCTTTCACACCCTGTCATGAGGACAGTGAAGCAGACTTATGTGACAAGGAGCTGAGGCCTCCTGCCAACAGCCATGGAAGTGGGGTCGAGCCTTTACATGACCACAGCGCCAGCTAATACCCCGACTATGACATCACAGAACCACTCTGCTAAGCTGCCCCCAGATCTCTGATTCTCAGGAACTGCATGGAATAATAAATGTTTGTTGTTTCAAGCCGCTAAGTTTTGGGGTGATTTGTTACACAGCACGTGATAGCTAATACATAAGGTTCGAGTCCTGCCCTGCTCCTGACTAGTTTAGTAGCCCAGATCAGATAACTCAACTGGGAGGCTCTGTGCCTGGCAGGACAAGAGGACAATAACTCATTTAGAGATGTGCAGTGATTGCAAATGGGGCGTGCGCAGCAGCCTGCGGCATACCTGGCTCCCCAGGGTGGCCGTTACTGCGGCAGCTATTAACTTGGCGGTGGCCTGCTTGCCTGCGTGTGCCTCTGGCCTCCCTGGCTGTGGTGTCAGCACCCTGCAAGCAGGGACCTCTTCTTCCATCTCTCTCGTACCTCGACACCCCACTCCCCCTTCAGGCCCAGCTCTGGGGAGCACTGACAGACGGGTCCAGTGGGCTTTCTGTTACAGGTGTAGAACCGGCGGAGGAAGCAAATGGATTCTGGCTGGTGTCTCTTCCTCTGGACAGGGAGATCCATGGAGCAGGGACAGAGGCTTATTTCTGGGTATATTCCCTGCCCCAACCTGGAACCTGACCCAGAGGAAGCCTGACACAAGGTGCGTTTGTTGAAGAAATGACCAGAGCCCAAAGGCCTGGCTTCTGTCCTTGGCTGGGCAGCCTGGCAGGTGGCCTTCCCACCTGAGCCTCCACGTCCGCCTCTGCGCTGCTGTGGGGATCTGCTGTGATGACCGGGCTTGGAAATGGCGGGGTGCACGGGGCCGTGTAGATGTCGCCTGCCCCAAGGTCAGAAACGATGAGGCCTCTTTGCCCGCCCTGGCTGTGCCGGCTGCCAGGCCTCCGCTCCCGGTGCTCCAACATGGTGGCACGGGACACTTTAATGACCACCTGTCCCCAGAGATAAGGCCAGTTTCCCCTGCATTCCAGGCCTGGTAATTCCACTGATAAGCCCCTGGGGCCACCCTGAGACGGTTTATGCCCAGGAATGCCTGTGAAAAACGATAGCGGGGAGAGAATTCAGTCCAAATTTGCTGGACACAAGGTGTAATTTCAGATACTCACTGATAACTTCTCAGTGGCTAAAGGCTCTGGAATTCCAACCATCCCTGGAGGAGAGGGTGAGGGTGGAGCAAAGGGTGTGGGGTCAGAGGCCCTGGCTGCGTGACCTGGGCAAGTCGTGGAGGGGCCAGGCTGCAGGTCAGGTTGTCAGGCCTAACCCTCGGGTCTGCCGCTAGCTAGTCAGGGGACCTTGGGGAGCTCTGGGCCTCGGTTTCCCCATCCATAGAATGGGTATGATAACGGCCCCCGCCATTAGCTGGGGGTTGTGCGGATTAGATGAGCTGTCTCTGGAGCAGCGCTTGCCTGTGCTCAGCTCAGTGAGCCTGAGTGGTTCTACCCTTAGCCTCTGAGCCTGGGCTTCATCATCTACAAAATGGGGAGATCACCCCCCATGTGAACAGTCTGTGTATCCCTTTTCTCTGCTCCCCCTTTAGGTTCGGTGAGCAGCTGGGGGACAATATTTTGGGGTGTATTTTGTGAAGACAGCCACGTTTTGCTTCTCCAGTCTCACCTCGCGTTGTGGCTGCTGCGGCTGGGGTTATTTATTTATTTTTACTGGATTTTAGTTGATCCAACCATTTTTTTCTATTCCTATATTAACAGTTTACATAATACTTACATGATATCATTTAAATAACAGGAATAACCGGCATTGACAGACTTGGGGAACAAACCAGAACTGACAAGCAATGAGCATAATCAACTGATGAGAGCAGAAATGCAAGGAGACGCGAGATTAGCTCCCTGGCAGCAAGCACGCGCCGTGTCGTGGCTGTCCCGTCCGTGGCTCTTGCCCCCTGACATGGGGACAAGTTCAAAAGGGTGCCTCAGCTTGGAGGTCCAAGTTCAACGGAAGCCCTTCGTAGCTGATGTGTTTTAATCTGAGGTTTCTGTGCAGGGCGAGTCCGTGGCTTGCTCCGTTGTCTTATTGTCATGAGCCGGAAGTGGGGCGAGGACCATCTACCCCCCTTTTGTGGCTTTGCCCATGGCAGCCACACCTGGGGCACCCAGGATGAGGCCACGTCCCGGCCAGTCTCAGCAGCAGCTGGACCAGCAAATGGGTCCTGTGAGGAGCTTCTCTGGGGAGTGGGGCATGGCTCCCACAGCTGAGACCCCCGGGGGGTCCCGGCATGGGCTCTGCACTGCTGATCCTATAGGCACATTCCTGTCAAATCTGACTACGCCACTCCTCACCTAAAACACTCAATGGCTCCCCATTGTTCTCATAGTCCTTGTTACTCAACATGGCCTTCTGGAAGCTTCCTGGACTATCCCCTCCTTGCCTCTCCAGTCTCACTATTCCATCACTTGTGACCTTGCTCTTTACACTCCAGGCAGCCTAAACTTCCTGGCTTCTCCACACCTTCTCGCTGCAGTTCCCTCTCCCTGGAGCACTCTTCATCTCCTGTGTTCTCCACAGCTAGCTCATTTTCAGTGTTCAGATTTGTGGCAGAAGCAGTGCTCTTTGGTTTCCAATGGTCCCCTCTTGTAGGCTTCAAAGGAAAACAGATTTCCCAGCCTCCCTGAAACCATGGCAATTTCCCCGATGTCTGCCCAGCCCACACTTCCTCCCTTCTACCATGTACCTAGAAGCAGCCTGGATCCCCGGGTCACCGCTGGAGAGCTTCCGCTGACCCTCACTGGACTGTGCATGAGCTAAGAATAAATCTTTGCTGGGTGAAGACACTGAGGCTTGAGCGTTTATTTGTTATTGCAGCTTAGCCTAACCAATCCTTACTAATTCAAGGTCGTGCTTGAGACAGAACTTTCCCTGGGCAGACTGCTGGCCAGACCCTGGCGGCACAGGCACTTCCCGGGCTCCCCCGGCACCTGGCCTTTCCCGTCACGCCGTGCCTTGCTGGAGGTGCCAGCTCACAGGACCACCTCCTCGTCTGACCGTGAGTGGGCACCCCTGCTCCCCCCCTACCCCCAGGGCCCAGTTGGAGCTGGGTACTCCCTGGAGCACGGGCTCTGCCTGCTGAGCCTGTCGGGTGACTGGAGGGGTGGCTTGGCAGGGACCCAGCTGTCCCCTGCCTGCGCATTCCTCTTTCTAGTGGAATGTTCCGGATCCAGGTTCCCACAGAGGTGCCCGAACTGGGCTCTGGCTGTTGTGTCACAGCAGAAAAAGCCATTCTTTTGAACTCTGCCGAGTGAGCCCACAAACGGGGCATGACTGAGATGCAGGAGTTCCGGGGTCACGGAGCTTGCATTCAGGCGGGGGCTGCCCTGCCCCTGAGGGTCAGCAGAGCCTTGTCAGGTGAAACCATTCTAATTAAAGGGAACATTAAGCAGGGGCCATTTCCTAACGTCCTCTCTCGATACCAATTAATTCCCCAGGGGGAGGGACAGAGGTGGGTGGGCGTGGGGGGCTGTTACTGCAGACCCCTTGGCCTCTTGGAGAGTCTGGCTCCCCCAGCCACTCTGCATTTATCTACAACTTTATCTTAGCAGTCCTTTAAAGGCTCCGGCAAACTTCTCCAGGCGCAGATTGGTCAGCTGTTTAATGGGAACGCTGTCCCTCGCCCTGCACCCCTGCCCCGTGAGAAAGACGAAAGTCAGGCAGCTCCAAACCGTCAAGATGGCTGAGGCGATGTCCAGGAAACAGCACAGGACTCAGTACGTGATTCACGTGGAAGCAGCTTTGAGCCTCAGACTCTCCTCCACTCACCAGACATTAACTGAGCACCTTCTGGGTGTGTAACAGGTACTGTCCTAGGCTCTGGGGATGGGCCATCAAATGGGACAGACAAGTGTCCTCAACCCTGTAGTCTGCCTTCCACTCTACGTCAGATGACACTTGAACATTCTGGCCCATGTGTGTATGAGAGAGAGAGAGAGAGAGGGAGAGAG
>JAQZBX010111362.1:0-10291 GCA_029593785.1 Cabassous unicinctus
AAAAAAAGAAAAGAAAAAGGTAAGAGTATTTGATGCATTTGAATGTCCAAATAAGAAATTTTTAGTTTTTCAAGGAGTTTGGAGGTGAATTAATGATGTGTAGATTTTTAAAATGAAGAAAACAAAACTGAGGTGATTATGAACCTCAGGGAAAACTAAAAGTTGTTAAAGAACTAAAAAAGAAATCTATCCCTGAAAAATATTTAAATAAAAATTATAGCACAAGAAGAATGATATTAGTTTTTATATAAGTTTTCTTTAAAGTACTGAAATTAATTATGGAAATATTTGAGAGAGGAAAACAACTATTATACTAGATAAGACACATAGAACATAAAAAAGCTAGAAACCTGGCATCTCCAC
Organism: Cabassous unicinctus; assembly: GCA_029593785.1. NCBI lineage: Eukaryota > Metazoa > Chordata > Mammalia > Cingulata > Chlamyphoridae > Cabassous > Cabassous unicinctus. The sequence goes on from JAQZBX010111362.1 coordinate 364, forward strand.
AAGTGAACGGCTGAACATTTGGGCTCCATCCCCCTTATACCCTGCGCCCTGCTCCAGGTCTTTACCTTGTTTATTTTTGCTTTTACTTTGCCCTTCTTTTTCACCTCTAAATTATGATAATGAAACAGAACAGGAATGAGAATGAATAGGAGATCCGAGACTGAATTATAAAAGGATAGAAAGTTTTATGTGGCTAGCAAATTAAGGGTGTGCCTTTTAGAGGTATGAATAAAATTACATCATTCCTGAGATCTTAGTCATAGGAACGCTCCCATGTTCATCACTCTTCTGTCACTTGCAACTTCACTGTAAATGGATGTCAGGCTAATTGTGAAGTCAAGTTAAAAACCTAAGCCCTTTTCCCAAAATCATGAATTTGAATTTAATTATGCTCATGGTTACTTCAAGTATTCCTTTAAAAAAATGGTGAACTCTTGGCTGACTGGCAAAAATATTCATTGTCTTGCCCACAAACTACAAAAACTTTAAGACCCATCTTATCCTTCACATTCTGTGTCAAGTACAATAAGTAATTCCATATGTACAGGGCAGGAAATTTAGGATTGGAAAGAAGACTATAAATTGGGTGGGTTGAAGACAAGAGAAATGTGGTACTCTTGTTTCTCTTCCTCTCCAGGCTAGACGTCGCTGTTAAGACGGGTACCGGTTTGGTTCAAATATAGGATCCTTGTAGCTTTGGAGAATCACTCCAACTGGACTTAATAGCACCTTTCTCAATGCCTCCATGGAACTTTCTATCTCTATAGAGTTTTTGTTGTTGTTCTACATCATTGTTAGTTCTTAATGTGCTAATTTCTTCTACTGAACTGTAAATAGCTTGAGATCAAGGATAATATTTTAATTATCTTTGTAACCCTTGCAGCCAACACTGTGCTTTGCACACAGTAAAGAGTAAATAAATATTCATTGAATAAAATTTGTTGATTATATAATCCTGTCTCAAGGAGTCTTCTAATCATCAAATGTTTTCTATATAGCTTTTAAAGTTTGACAGTTGCTTTATTCTGCAGAAGAGATAAAATGACAATTGTTTTATTATACAAAATAACTTAAGTACCTTATCTTAGTCTCATGACACAAAACCATATACAGAACTTACATTTAATTTTTATAACTCCATGCAATGTGTAAGACTCTCTTGGGCTACTAAAGTAGTCTGCTTAGATCTTTCTAAAACATATTGACAATCAGTAGTATTCTAAATGCACTCTTCTCAACTATGTGTTCTTAACTCATTCTAACCTTGAAAGGTTTATACATAGATAGACTACAAAATGTACACAAACAAGTTTTATGTTTAATCAGAGTTACTTAACAGAAAGCAAAAAATGTGCAGCTATTAGAAATTAAATTAGATATGCTTTGAATCTACATAAATAAAATACCCAGGCACTGGAATGAATTGCTTAGGTATTTAAGGCATGTTAGTCTCTTGATAGGATGGAGCAGGTCTTCTTATCCTACCCAGTGTCAGGAGAATGTTCAAATGACAACCCAAGCCTCCTAGCATATAAAGAGCAATTAGAAAATTAAGTTTTGAAGGAAAACACTTCCTTCTTAAAATAATTTTTGTAGGATATTGATTTTCTATTTTCATTCTCACTTTATCAATTTTTGACCCTGTCTTTTCATTGATCATTGAAGAATTTAAATGTTCTTTGGTAAGTATAACCTACTAGGAAAATAATTGCTTTTGCAAGAGTTCTCAAAGCTATGGGGATAGACAAAAATATTCCAGGTAAGGTCAAGTTAGTGTGTAGAGTAAGACATTTAGAAGGAAATAATCCAACTACAGAGCCCACATTTCCTGTGTCTTAAAACCAACAAAGGCCAGTGGTCACAAAAGCTAACAAAATGCTAGACATCTCTCAGAAATGTTGCTAGAAACCAGTCAGAAAATACCCTCCTATTCTGTCCAAATACACACACACACACAGACATTATGGTTCATCTTTAGCTTGAAGCCTGTATGTAAGTACAGTCATTCTGCTAAAGAAAACCATAAAAGGCTCAAGTAGACTGATAAAAGGCCAACTAGAAAGGGAGAAAAGAATAAAGCAAGGCTTGCTGCTATATGAAAAACAGATTAAAAACTGATGGCTCTTTAATGGATAAGTATAAGTGGCCAAGGTACAAAATAAAATTCATGAAGGAGACACACGTGGAAGGAAAAGGGACAAGAACTGCCACTTTCAGAACACTTGGCCTGTGCCTCGCATAATGTTTTTTTTTTTTAAAGGGAACTATTTTATTAGCAGTAATAGGCTAAAGAACTTATTTTTTTCAAAAGTAATAAATGTTGAAATAATTTAAAAATACAAAATTTTTAGATTTACGTATGCAGATTGGCATCATGATGGGCCATTAAGGAAATCAGTGTATTTTGGCTCCTCAACTAATTTTCTGAGACTCATAGCAAGACAAAAACCAAACCCTCCCCCATTAGTCCTTTGGTGTCTCTGCCAGAGACAACACACAGACCTAGCTGGAAATGATTCATTTAGTTAATCCAACCCTGGAAACACATAAAGGAAAGTAAAAAGGCTGTACCTCTTCTTTGGTTAATTGTCTGTAAAAGTTTCAAAAGTTCCTAATAAAAAATATTGAGACATTTGTGATGCAGGTCCTTTATTTCTCCATATATATGTCTTGTAAGTAAAAAATGTAGCAAGAAATATTCTCCCCTTTGAGTCACCTTTCCTCTATCAACCAAATGGAGTGAAAACATGTCCTGCCTGCTTGAGGGAGCCCAGAGCATGCATCCTGCTGTTTCATGGTTATTTAATTATGCAATGATTCATCAAGTCCTTATTAGGCAACAGAGAATTATAAAAAAGAAATCATAATGAAATCAACACTGAGGATAAGTTATACCAAGGGGCAGGATTTAGAGAGTTATATTGCTGTTTTTCTTCCTTGCTGGCCCCTAAGTCTAGCATGCTGGATGTTGGTCAGGAATCACTCACCAGTGAAAATGATGAAGAATTTTCAAGACGTGTTGATGGAATATTGGAAGGTACTCAGTTTACCTCTGCCTGTTGGCATTCTTCTCTGCCTGCTTATGGCTTTTATGTCATAAAAGGTTATTTTAAAATTAGAGGACAGTTTTAGAAATGCTATGGCAGTGAAAATGCATGAAGTCATTCTCAGATTACTCTATGAAGTAGACAATGGTAATCTTAATTGTGTCCTGGCTGAGGCACAAATTTTAAGCAACTTTCTAAAGCGATGCATCAGAGTGTTCCAGAGCCATATTTAAAACGAAAGAGCTTAGACCTGAAATTGCTACCACTAAGAAACGCATGCATGGAAGAACATTGGCCATACGTGGGCGTAACAGAAAAAGAACAATGGTGGCATGGCAGCTAACAAGCCAGCCTGGAATTGGCAGTGGGGTGTTATGATTTAAAAGGGAGCTCCTTGGTGCTGGTTCAAAAATGAGCACAAATGCCTGTTTCTCCTCTTCCTTCCTGAAACAATAAAGGAACACAAAAAAGAATAAACCTACAAGAGTGAAGAGAATAGGAGGTTGTCATGTGGGGTTTAGAGACTTTACCAATTTTCTGGATTTTCTGGAAGTCTGAAAGAACACGGAGTTTGTTGAAGAGGGAACCAAAATGTAAGTGAAAACCAAGCTCCCCAATAGAACCCCAGAATGGCCTAGGCTCAGAGGATATAGACATAGAGCACAGGAGTGAAAGTAATGCAATAAAATAGGAATGTTCATGTAATGTCTGTCTATAGAGCATATATACCAGCAAATACTTTAACACGCACATACACACACCGTCCTCAGCTTCCTCTTCCCATCCTGAAACACATCTAACCTCTTCTAAGAAAAAACAACTATGACCTGCTTAGACAGAGCTATAGTACTTATATTCATATACCAGAAGAAGTCCTCATTCTGGCATTTGGGGAACTCCTGACTTACAAAGCAACTCTCTGCCTCTAACCCCAAAGCAAAGTTGGTCAGTCAACAAGGCTCTCCCAGAGAGAGAGAGATCCCAACCAGCCTTCTGCCTCAGGGGAGAAACCTAGAGAAGGAACATATATACACACATTATCAGAACCCCATAACAACGATTTGGTAGAATCAAACCCATTTTTTTCATTCTTAAATATGAACAAACAACCAAGGATCATAAGCATATAAAGATAATCAGTATCATAAAAAAAAAAAAAAAAGAGTAAGATAAACAAACAGAACTGAGCTTGATAAGCTTAATTCTGGGAACAGAAAGGACTTCTTAAATATGCTAAGTGTCCCAGAGAGATCATAGAATATATTCCATCCAAAAACTGGCACCTGTTCATGAGGCCTAGAAACCACACAGTCCAAACTAGAACAGGAATCAATATAATCCAAGAAGCCTGCCTTCAAATATAGAATGGGGTGACTCTATTAAATACACAGAAATAATTAAATGTTGGGACATATTTGGATATTTCTTTTCATGAGAAAAAAATGAAAGGGTATTAAAAATAAAATATCATTTACCAAAAACTAAATCTGAAGCAAATTAAAGTGTACCCTGATTTTTTGAGCAACTGGAAGAGAAGAAAGAGAAATTCATTTGACTTGGATGTTTAGAATTCAAGAAGGAAATGGGATCTCATTTCATTTTTTGATTTTGTGGTAAAGACAGATATATGGTCATAATAATGTAAATATTATTTGTTTGTTTCTACATTTAGACTAAATCTATGGATAAGGCATAGCAAAAAGAATGTAAAATTGTATATCTTAACTATTTGTATTAATTTTCCATGATTTTGTAATTAATTTTATATTGTTATAACAAATTAAACATCTCAGCTCTTTGAGGCAACCCTCAGGTCCTAGCCATGTGGCCCTTTCCCAGCATGGTAGCTTACTTCTTCAAGTCCAGCAGAAGAATCTCCTTCCACTCTTATCTAACATAATACAATCACAGGAATTACTGTTCTATTACTTTTGTCAATCCCATCATATTCACAAATCCAGCCTATTCTCAAGGGGAAGGGATTATACATGGGGGATGGCGGGCAGGAATCCCGGGAGGTCAATTTTGAATTCTGCTCTCCCACACTATTTTACAGAGTGTGGGCTAGGCTTAGGGACTGGTTTCCAAAGACTGGAGTATGAAAGGGAGAAAAGATGTTACTTTACAGTAGAAACCTGGCAAACACTCCCTAAACCAAATGACAAATTTGATTTCACGAGTGAAATCACAGGGAGACCATGTACCCCTGACATGATGTAATGATGTAATGAGGACACTTCTTTCCAAAATCCCATAGTCCCAGGCTAATCATGAGAAAAATCAGAGAAATCCAAATTGAGGACATTCTACATAACACCCAACCAGTACTCAAAACTGTCAAGGTCACTGAAAACAAAGTAAGACAGAAATTTCACAGACCAGAGGAGAATAAGGAGACATGATGACTCAAATGAATTGTGGTGTCTTGAATTGGATCCTGGAACAGAAAGGGGCATAGAAAAACTAGTGAAATCTGAATAAAATCTAGACTTTACTATGTTAAGTTACAAATGTAACCAGCAGAAAAGGTAATTTAACAATCCTTTTGGGATGAAGTTGATAAGATGCAAACTGCAGTACACATAGTAGGGTGTCAGTAGTTATTCTTAAAAGATAATAAATAGCTATATAAGCATATTCCTTGGAGGAGCTCACCACCAGATGTAAAAACAGAAACTGTTCAAAAGTTATTGGTTATTCTTATATATTGCTGCTGGAATAGAAAACGGTATAATGGCTGTGGAAATATCTCTGGCAGTCTCTTGTAGAGCTATACTTATGCATAGCCTATGACTCAGCAATTTCACTCTTCCTAATATATCTAAGAAATATGTGCATATGTTCACCAAAAAGATGTGTACTAGACTGTTCATAACAGCATTACTCATCATAGCCCAAAGCTGAAACAACACAAATGTTCATTAATAGGAGAGTGGATAAAAGTTTACATCAACTCCAAAACAGGCAGAACCAATCTATGGTATTAGAAGTCAGGGTAGTATTTACCTTTGAAGGGAGGCAATAACTGAGAAGGGACTCAAGGGGAGCTTCTGAGAAACTGGTAGTATTCTATTTCTTGATCTGCTGGTTACCTGAGTTAGTTCACTACATGAAATCCATTGAAATGTTCAGGTATGATTTGTGGACTTTTCTGAAAATAGGCTATAATTTTTAAAAAGTTGTTCTTTATTTTAGAGGTAAGTATGTAGAAATGAGGGTGGTAAGGAGTAGAGCAGTCTCATTGTGGCTTTTTGTTATACACCTTTTAAACTATTTTATTTACAAAATATATGTATATATTAATTTGATTTTTAATTGAAGTCAGGGTTTATCTGGTTTACTCTTAAATAAAGGATAAAATATGGTACCTATCAGATAGTAGGCACTGAATAAATATATTCAGAATGAATGAGTGAATGAAAGAATGAGCAAATGGTGGCCTCAGAGTTAACTGGAGAATTTACAAAGGAAGAACTGAGAAAAGAACATGCAAAGGTTTCAACAGAGTTAAAAAATTATATGTATGCACAATTAGTTTGGAAAATAAACACTCAGATGTATTTCTTTTGAGATATTAAGGGAGTCAGAGGAATAACATTAAACCATAAAATTAACAGAACACATGAGTGTAATGTGTCTTGATTTTATGGCTCAAATAGGCATAAACCTTATTATGTGGTACTTTAGGTTTAAAAATTCCTAAAATTTGTGTGTGGCTAAATACTGAAGGAGATTATCAAAAGTAACTTCTCTACAAAGATCTTTAAAAGAACAGAAATTCTTTTTGCCTTCAGTGGTTTAATTGTGGCTCTACTTTCTTGGGTAAATGGACCAAAAGAGGCTCCATACTGTGTTTGTGTAAGTCTGTCCTTCAAATTTCTACTATTTGGATTAAAAATCTGGGGAAAAAAATTTCAGGCATTTTGCTATATTTTCCCTAAAACACAGTGCCATACTTATTTTTCCTAGAGCAGGCTTGACAGTGATATAGAAACAAAATACTCTATTTCCCAGGTTTCTATCAGAGCACATCTCGTTTTGACTGTAAATGACATCCATGTTTTGGTTGATTGTACATTCTCAATCTTTGGCAGAAATGCTGTATGTCCATCCTGTATATGTTCCATGTGAAATTATTCCCAACATTTGTTCACATCCTATTTGTTGCCTTACAGATGAGTAAAGTTTATTTTGGTAACATAGTGGCCCAGGAATGGGGCCTGGAAACCAGGGTTCTGGCCCTGGCTTGGCATCTGTGTGTGAAAGTTTGGGAAGGGCACTTCACCTCTCTAAGCCTTTATTTCCTCAAATGTAAAATAAGAGTAATGATTCAGTACTCTCCCTTTCTTAATCTAAATGCCATGGGATATATTTTCTTCATTAAGGATGAAATATGATTTTCTTTGGTGCATGTGTCTGGGTTTCACAATATAATTAGCTTAAGCTCTGCCACTCATGTAAAACTAATTCTTACCTGTTGTTATGAAAGAAATTCTGTTTCTCCTCATGGTGGCCTGAAGGTTTTCATCTCTTTTTTTGGACTCTTTAATTTTTTAAAGCAATTTTATTGAGATATATTCACATACCACACAATCCATCCAAATTGTACATTCAGTGGCTCTTGGTGAATCACAGAATTGTACATTCATTGCCACAATCAATATTAGAGCATTTTCATTACTCCAAAAAGAAAAAAAACCCAACCCTTAGCAGTCACCTCTCAATTTTTCTATCCTTCCCCTGCCTTACTAATCTAATTCCATCTCTATAAAATTATTTATATTTACAATTTATATAAATTGAGCTGAACAATATGTAGTACTTTGTGTCTAGTTTCTGTCACTTAGGATAATTCTCTCTCTCTTTTTTGTTTTTTTTACAATTGATGAGAAGATATTAACATAATACTATTCACTGCAATCCATAGCTTGCATTAGGTGCCCTATTATTAACATCTTGTAATATTAATGTACATTTGTTCTGATTCATGGAAGAACATTCTTATATCTGTACCATTAACCACACTCATCGTCTGCAACAGGGTTCACTATGTTATACAATCCCATGTTTCATCTGTTAGCTTTTCTTCTAGTGACATACCCAACTTCAAATTTTCCTTTCAACCACAATCATATACCCACATTGGCACTGATAATTACGTTTAATATAATGTGCTATCATCACCTCTACCTAATTCCAAACATTTACAGTCAACCTTATTACAAATTCTGCACAAATTAATCCTCTGCTCCCCATTCTCTATTCTCATTCTATCTTTTGGTGACCAATCTTCTATTAACCCCATGAGTTTGCTCATTATTTTTAGTTCATATCAGTGAGATCATGAAGTGTTTTTCCTTTTGTCTGGCTTGTTTCACTCAACATAAATTCCTCAAGTTTCATCCATATTGTCAGATGCATCATGACTTCATTTCTTCTTACAGTTGAATAATATTCCTTTGTATGCATATATGGCATTTTGTTTATCTATTCAACTGTTGATGGACACCTGGGTTGTTTCCATATTTTGGCAATTGTGAATAATGCTGCATGAACATCAGTGTGCAAATGTCTATTCATGTCCCTGATTTCAGTTCTTCTGAGTAAATACCTAAGAGTGGGATTGTTGGATCATATGGCAGTTCTATTTTTAACTTCCTGAGGAACTGTCAAATAGTGAAGATTTTACATCTTCCTTTCAGATTTGGATTCCTTTTATTTCTTTTACTTGCCTAATTGCTCTAGCTAGAACTTCTAGTACAATGTTGAATAGCAATGGTGACAGTGGGCATCCTTGTCTTGTTCCAATTCTCAAAGGGAAAGCTTTCAGCCTTTGCCTATTGAGTACGATCTTGGCTGTGGCTTTTTTCATATATTTATCATGTTGAGGAATTTTCCTTCTATTCTTATCTTTTGGGGTGTTTTTATCAAGAAAGGATGCTGGATTGCCAAATGCCTCTTCTGCGTCAACAGAGATGATCGTGGCTGGTTAGAGCCATGATTCAAAGCTGGGCCCTGCTGTTTAAACTCACCAAGCCAAAATCACACTCAGACCTCTGATGCACCCTCCCTCCTCCAAGGGAGGAAAATATTTGTTCCCTTCTCAGTTGGCAGCAGTCAGTGGCAGGTTTCACTGAGGCTGTTCACCTCAAGGGTGGGGAATGGGCACTGTTACCTGCTGCAGGGGTGATTTAATTTACAGTTCTTGCTTCAGCTTTTTCCTCTTTCTGTCCCACTCCCTCCTGGTCAATGTGCAACCTTCCCCTGGTCTGAAGATCCCCTAAGCAGTTGATTCAGACAGCTTTTGCCTTTCCTCTGCTGTTTATGGGAGAGAGGTGAGCCCTGCCATCTTCCCAGAACTCCTTGAAGGTTTTCATATCTTGGAAGGGAAATTGCAACGTCATTCTCCTTTCCTGAATCATTTAGCTACTTCTAGATTTGCTTCCACTAAGACCTGTGGTCCAACAGTATATCATTTTCTTTTTTTGTGTGGGGTGGGGGGTGGTGGAGGGAGAAAATATTATATGAAACCAAGAATTAGCATTGTTGAAGAACTGATTTCTGTAATATGGGGTCATTTTCAGGACTTGGGAATTATCCCAAATGACATTGCAATGACAGATACAGGGTATTATATATCTTGTCATAACTTAAAAAATTGTGTGGGACAGAGTGTAAACTACAATGTAAACTATAATCCATACTTAGTGGCAATGCTCCAAAATGCATTCATCAATTATAACAAATGTACCACACTAATGAAGGATGTTGTTAATGTGGGAAAATGTGGGAGGGGTAGGAAGCAGGGCATATGGGAACCCCCTATATATATATATATATTTTTTTTTTTAAAGATTTATTTATTTTATTTATTTATCCCC
>JAQZBX010111363.1:0-10292 GCA_029593785.1 Cabassous unicinctus
AGGGATGGAACCCGGGTCCTCCCATATGGTATCCCAACCACTTGAGCCACATCTGGTTCCCTATCATGCTGTTTTGACCACTGCAGCTTTGTAATATGTTTGAAGGTCAGGCAGTGAAATTCCTCCCATGTCACTCTTCTTTTTCAGATTGCTTTTGGCTATTCAGGTGCACTTTCCCTTCCAAATGAATTTGGTAATTGCCTTTTCTATTCCTGTAAAGTAGGCTGTTGGAATTTTGATTGGTATTGCATTGACTCTATAAATCAGTTTAGGTAGGATTGACATCTTCACAATATTTAGTCTTCCAGTCCATGAACACGGAATGTCTTTCCATTTGTTTAGATTTTCATTGATTTCTTTTAGCATTGTTTTATAGTTTTCTGCATATAGGTCCTGAACTTCTTTGGTTAAATTGCTTTGTAGATATTTGAGTCTTTTTGTTGCTATTGTAAATGGAATCTTCCCCGATTTCCTCCTCACATTGTTCAATACTAGTGTACAAAACCACTACTAATTTTTGTGTGTTGATCTTGTATCCTGCTGCTTTGCTGAACTCATGTATTAGCTCAAGTAGCTTTGTTGTAGACATTACAGAATTTTCTAAATATAGGATCATGTAATCTGCAAATACTTCCTCTTTTCCTGTTTGGATGCCTTTAATTTTTTTGTGTGTGTGTCTAATTGCTCTAGGTAGAGCAGTTTTTTTTTCTTGTCTAATTGCTCTTGTCTAATTGCTCTTTCTAGTAAAATGTTGAATAACAATGGTGACAGTGGGTATCCTTGTCTTGTTCCAGATCTTAGAAAGCTTTAAGCCTTTCCCCGTTGAGTACGATGTTGCCTGTGGATTTTTCATATATGCCTTTTATCATATTGAGGAATTTTCCAGTTTTCCTTCTATTTCTATCTTTTGAAGTTTTTTTTTTTTTCTTTCTTTAAGTTTTTATTTATTTATTTTTGAGGTATTGGGGACTAGGGATTGAACCTGAGACCTCGTATGTGGGAAGCTGGTGCTCAACCACTGAACCACATCAGCTTCTTTGAGTTGGTTTTTTCATTTGGTTTGCTTATTGTTTGTTTTTGATTTTTCAGGAGGCACCGGGAACTGAACCCAGGACCTCCCATGTGGGAGGCAGGCGCTCAACAGCTTGGGCCACATCAGCTCCCTTTGAAGTATTTCTATCAAGGAAGGATACTGGATTTTGTCAAATGCCTTTTCTGCATCGATTGAGATGATCATGTGGCTTTTTTCCTTCAGTTTGTTAATTAGGTGATTTTCTTACCTTGAACCAGCTTTGCATACCAGGAATAAATCCCACCTGGTCGTGATGTTTACGTCTTTTGATATGCTCTTGGATTTGATTTGCAAGAATTTTGTTGAGAATTTTTGCATCTATGTTCATTAGAGAGAATTGGTCTGTAATTTTCTTTCCTATGGTGTCTTTATCTGGCTTTGGTATATTAGGGTGATGTTGGCTTCATAAAATGTGTTGGGTAATTTTCCCTTCTCTTCAATTTTTTGGAATAATTTAAACAGGATTGGAGTTAATTTTTTTGAAGTGCTCAATAGAATTTACCCGTGAAGCTATCTGGTCCTGGACTTTTTGTTGGGAGATTTTTGATGATGGACTCAGTCTCTTTAAATGTGATTGGTTTGTTAAGTTCTTGTATTTTTGTAGCATCAGTGTAGGTTGGTTGTGCATTTTTAGGAATTTGTCCATTTCATCTAGGTTGTCTAGTTTGTTGTCATACAGTTTCTCATAATATCCTCTTAAGAATCTTTTTTTCCCTCTGGGGTCAGTTGTAACTTCTTTTATTTCTGATTGTATTTATTTGCATTTTCTTTCTTTTTTTCTTTGTTAGTCTAGCTAGGGATTTGTTAATTCTATTGATCTTCTCAAAGAAGCAGCTTTTGGTTTTGTTGATTTTCTCCATTGATATTTTGTTTTCAATTTATTTTGTTTCTGCTTTAATCTTTATTATTTCTTTCCTTCTGCTTGCTTAGCTATTGGTTTGCTGTTCTTTTTCTAGTTGCTTCAGTTATTCAGTTAGATCTTTGATTTTAACTCTTTTCTTTTTTAATATAGGTGTTTAGGACCATAAATTTCCCTCTCAAGACTGCCTTTGCTGTATCCTGTAAGTTTTGATAAGTTGAGTTCTTGTTTTCATTTGTCTCAATATATTTACTGATTTCACTTGGAATTACTTCTTCGACCCACTGATTACTTAGGAGTGTGTTGTTTAGCCTCCACATATTTGTGAATTTACCTCTTTCCTGTCTATTATTGATTTCCAGTTTTATTCCATTATGATCTGAGAAGGTGCTTTGTATAGTTTCAGTCTTTTTATGTTTATTGAGAGCTACATTGTGCCCTAACATGTGGTCTGTCCTGGAGAAAGATCCATGGGCACTTGAGCAGCATGTACAGCCCACTGACTTTGGGTGCAACAATTCTGTATATGTCTGTTAAGTCTAGCTGGTTTATCATACTGTTCAAGCTCTGTTTCCTTGTTGATTTTCTGTCTAGTTGTTCTAGCTAATGATATGAGTGGTATGTTGAAGTCTTCAATGACTATTGTAGAGATGTCTATTTCTCCCGTCAGTTTTCCCCGCCTTTGCCTCATGTGTTTTGGGGCCTTAGGCACACTCTTATCCTGGTGTCTTGGTGCTTATACTTATATATCTGCCTGGCTAATTCCATCACCTCTTTTATTACTCATATCGCTATTTAAAAATTTTTGTAAAATTTTTATGTTGCCAAATTACCATGTTATTTAAAACTGCAGCCTCCTGTCCCCACTCCATACACACATCTTATCCTCTATCCCCCTTACCTTTTAATTTTTCTCCATAATACTTATCATTATCTAGTATACTATATATTTTGCTTGTTTATCTTGTTTATTGTCTGTCTTCCCTTCTAAAGGTAAAGCTTCACAAGGACACACATTTTTAAGTGTTTTATTTACTGCTAAATTCCTATATCCTAGAACTGTTTGGCACATGGTAAACTGCTAGAATATATTTGATGAATGAATGAATGAGGAAAGGCTTCCTTGAGGACATGTCAGCATGTACAAGAAATGTGAGAACTGATGACGGGAAAAGTTTCCAGATAAAGAGAAGAATATGGGTGAAGTCCCTTAGTCATAAAAGAGCGTAGAAGACTAGATTCATAGTGAATATTGTGGGATGAAACTGGAGAGTTAGATGGTGACAAGAGAATGCAAGATCTTATTAAAGTTTTTGGATGTAATTATAAGTATAATGGGAATTCTTTAAAGGGCTTTGAGCACTTAATGCTTCAGAATTTATTTCCTAAGGAAAAGGATACCCTTCTACATAACCACAGTATAACTTTCAAAAACAGGAAATTCAAATTGATTTATTATTATACCATTTAATCCATAGAACTAATTTAAATTTCACTGATTCTCGCAGTAATGTCTGTAGGTCCAGGATCTAATCCAGGATCATGCGTTACATTTAATTGTCATGTCTCTTTACTCTCCTTCAATTTGGAACAGTTCTTCAATTTTTCCTTATCTTTCACAACGTTGACACTTTGGAAGAGTACAAGCTATTTACTTTGTAGACTGTCCCTCAGTACAATAAAGAGTTTGCCTGATATTTCTTTATAATTTATGCATTTTTGGGAAGGAATCCCACAGAAGTGATGCTATATTCTTTTTGGTGCACACCAGGAGGAACATGTTGATTTGTCCCATTACTCGTAATATTCATTTTTATCACTTGGTCAAAATGGTGTCTTCCAGATTTCTCAACCTTACGTTAATAAGTATGTTGTTAACAAGTATGTTGTAGTTATTAGTAAGTAATTAATAAGTATGTTGTAATTATTAGTAAGTAATAAGTATTTTGAGGAGAGATAACTTTGAGACTGTCAATATCCTGTTCCTCATCAAACGTTCATGTTTTATGAAAAATAGCAAGTATTAGGATGTGGAGAAATAGGAACACTTGTTCATTTTTGGTGGGAATGTAAAGTGGTGCAGCTGCTGTTACAAACAGTTTGGTGGGTCCTCAGAAAGTTAAGTATAGAATTATCATATGACCCGGAAATCCCACTTCTGGGTATATACTCAAAAGAATTGAAAGCAAAACTGAACCACATAATTACATACTGATGTTCATAGTGGCATTATTCACAGTTGCCAAAAAATGGAACCAGCCCAAGTGCTGAACAACAGATGACTGGATAGGCAAAATGTGGTATATACATATGTTTTAGTTTGCTTAAGGCTGCCAATGCAAAGTACCAGAAACGTATTGACTTTTATAATGGGGATTTATTAGGGTAAAAACTTACAGATCCAAGGCTGCAAAAATGTCCACATCAAGGCATTATCAGGGATGCTTTTTCAACAGATGTCAATTGCTGGGTGGATCCTGGGCTCTTGTCACGTGGCAAGGCAAAATGGCGGCTCTCTGGGTCTCTGCCTTCTCCTCCAGGCCACTTTCTCTTAGAGCTCATCTGTGGGCAATCAAGCACATAGCAAGGCTTATCTCTTCAGCTTTGAGCTGCTCCATGGGCCTAGCCTCTCCGGGCCTCTTTCCATGCCGCTGTGCTCTGCTGATTTAGAGCATACACACACAGCTTCTGGCCTCTAGGACCTCAGCCTTTTGGGGCTTCTTTGTCTTTCTGTGACTGCAGGCAATCTTCTCTCTCACTTGGCAGGGTCTTAATGGCGGCTGTCTTTCTCTGTGTTTTTGCTTTCAGTTCTCAGCTTATATAAGACCCCAGCAAAAGGACAGAGACCTAATCTGGGTCAGGCCTCACTGATGTAGTCCATTTAAAGGCCCTAAACCGATCTAATCAAAAGTGATCTAATTAAAGGTCCCTTAAATGAATCTAATCAAAACGCAGCATCTATATGACGTATACAGGCAAGGAATGAAGTAGCTGAAGAACATAATTTTCTGGGGTCCATTAAAGACAAACCAGGACAACATACAATGACTATTATTCAGCCATGAAAAGGAATGGAGTTCTGATACATGCAACAACATGGATGAACTTTGAAGACGATTGTGTTGAATGAAGTAAGCCAGACACAAAAGGACAAATATTGTATGATCTCAATGATATGGAATAGAATAAACAAATTCATAGAGTCAGAAACTAGAATACCAAGTTATCAGAGGCCAGGATACGAGGGTAAGGAATGGGGAGTTAATGCTTAATTTGTACAGAATTTCTCTTTGGGGTGATGGAGAAGTTTTGGTGATGGATGGTAGTGATGGTAACAGCATTGTGAAAGTAATTAACATCACTGAAATACCTATTTGTGGTTAAAAGGGGGAAATTTTAGGTTTTATATGTTACTAGAATAAAAATTAAAAAACCACTGAAGGACTGTAAAAGCACATTGAACCCTTCTTAAACAATGGACTGTAGTTATAATAATAACTACATTATAATATTTCATAAATTGTAACAAAGGTAATTACACTAATGCAAAGTGTTAATGGGGGTGGGGGATGGTAATCTGGGAACCCTGTATTTTCTGCATGAGTTTTCTGTAAACCTGCAACTTCTTTAATAAAAGAAAATTAAAAACCTTCCATGTTTTGTGTCCTTTGATTAGCTTTTTATACTCTGAAGGGTGCCAAATGATGATTTCTCTTACCTATTTCTTCTGCATTTATTAGTTTGCATTCTACTATAGGGTAGAGTTTTCCCTTTTCACCTGTTTATTTTATTTATATCAGTATGGTGTTCTTATTTTCCTCAATGGGTTATAATTCATTACTGTTGCTTATTTATTGGCCATTGGGAGCTCTTCAAACTCGTTCCTGTGTTCTTTTGACATGTCCTCCTTTTTTTAATACTTCTTACTTTCTAGCATAACAAGATGTTTCAGGTTCATCTTGAATGTTTCCTGCCTCAGCCTTTTTCCATTTTTCTAAGGAGCACTGACTCCTATTAATGCCTCGTATTATTTAGCTGGACGCTAGGTATGCTTACTGCTGCTGAGGTGTCGTTGCTTCTAGGTCCTCTCAGCATATACATTTAGGAAATACATACACACTCACATTTATCCTTGCTTTTGTATTTTTCCACTATATTATAAAACATTCGTTCACACTGATGCCTCCAATTCATTCCCAAACCACAGCGTATTCTAGCCTTCCTTCCTTCCCATATTTGTAATTCTGTTCTCTGACAGTGAGAAACTTGGCTTCTATTATCATCAGTATATTTACTTATTTAGTCATTTTTTCCTGTTTGTAACAAAACTTGTGGCTGGGGCAGCCAAAAGCTTCATCTCAGACCTGTTCTCCCATTCCCCACCTTCACCCACATCTTAAAACTTGGCCCCCAAAATACCAATGGATAGATTGCTCTGTTGAAAGGGGAGAGTGTAAGGGAAAGGAGGAAAGACTAGAGGCTACTTAGAAAGCTTGGCCTTGACGTCCCCCACCCCCCGCCTCAGGCTTACTGGCTGAAAGCTCATCCTATGAGGGGGAAGCCTGCTTCATGTTTAATAAAGACCATTCTTGCTGCTGTGTGGAGAATAGATTTGACAAACGAGAAAGAGGTTGGCCAGGAATCTTTTGGATTAGAAAACCTGAAGAGAGGGTGGTAGCTTTGATGACTGTGTGGCACTGGTGGAGGTGGGCAGTGGGAGACATACCCAAAACATATTTGAAATTGGGTAAACCTGTTTTTAATCAACAGTTTACCAGAAATACTAATTTTTCAAATGGATAGAACGATAGTTACGCTAAGAAGAAAGTATTTTAAGAAATAGATTGGTTTCCTGGGCAGATGTTAGTTTGCTTTTAGCCAAAAGTAGTTGATAAAATATTTTTCTGTGGTGGTGGGTATAATTTTTTGTTTACAGTTTTTTCAGTGCTTACATTTTAGTTCCCGGTTTACCATTAACCTTAAAATAGCTGGTAGAATTTGGCTTGTGGGACACTCTAAGTAAACATAAGTAGTTTTTGTATATTCTTAAACCACTTGTATTTACATAAACTATGTAATATTTAGCTCTGGTAATTATTAATTTTGCTCTGTTTTTTAGATATTATGATCAGATTTGTTCCATTGAACCCAAATTTCCATTTTCTGAAAATCAGGTAAGTCATTGATTTACCCCCCCCCACCACATGGCTGTCTCGTCTGTTTGCTTGTTGTATTTGCTCATTGTCTGCTTCATTGTCTGTCTGTTGTTCTTTAGGAGGCACTGGGAACTGAACCTGGAACCTCCCATATGGGAGGTGGGTGCCCAACTGCCTGAGCCACATTCGCTCCCCAAGTCATTGATTTTAATTTGTTTTCATAATATATGGTATTGGAAAGTCACCCATTTCCTTCACCTGTGTTATTTTATTGAAATAAGTGGTGTTTCTTCACTATCTTTAGGTTTCTGTAATGAGATGGTTTTATAGACATTAGAAACTTTAGGCCCATCTGAATGAATCTATTTCCTTCTGAAAAACTAGTCTTCTGGAATTCTGCTTATGCCATTTGTTGGTCACTTCTAGGGTTATTTAGAGTATTGTACTGTATTTTATATCAACGGGCTTTGTTGACTGATTAATATGATCCCATACATCCTTCCCCTGTACCTTTATAGAATTAAGCAGGAAACTGTAATTGAGGAAGTATTAGTCACAGTTTCTGTACTTAAAAATTACTGGCAGAAGTTTACATTTGCATATAAAAGTTACAAATGCTGTTATGATTAGCTGTTGCAATATAGCAGTGTCCACTTTGTTCTCTCTTAAAGGCTAGATGTTGAAAATGCTGATAATTTCTTACAGTTTTATTTGGGAAACTTGTTAAAAGTTTTAAATTTGTAATGTACCTATGAATTTTATAATAGCATAAGAAAAGTATTTTAACCATTCTTGTATTAAAGTTTTTACAGGTGAAATAATACATTTGAGATTTCCTTTAAAATACTCCAGGAAAAAAGTTTGTGTCTCTAGCTGGGTGGTGGTGGGGAGTGGAGGACTGATGAACCAAGAAGCACAAAAAGTTGAAGCTGGTGAAGAGTATATGTTTGGGTTCATTATATTATTCTTTCTACTTTTGTGGTTGGAAATTTTCCTAATACAAAGTTAAAAAATTTTTCTTTTGGATCACACTAAATAATTGAGGCTAAGTTCTTTATAACTTTGTTTTGTGGAACCTTATGTGCAGCAGAGTGAGATGCAGTTTTTAAAAAATTATTTAATTGACATGTAACATACATACAGAAAAATGAACAAATCATGTATAGCTTGAATCTTCCCAAAGTGGATATGCCTGTGTAACCACTACCCAAATGCAGAACGTATTATCTCATTACATTTCCTAAAGATAACCATTCTCCTTCTGCCATCATGGAATAGCTGTTTTTAATTTTATCTTCTGACAAGTCTCTGGTACTTACTTTGTTGCCTTTGCTTCTCTTGGCTTATTTGACAAGCATTTATTGAGTGCCTTCTCCATTTATAAAGATGATTAAGTGTTTTGTGGAGAAGACAAAATATATGTGCAGTTCCTGAAGCAGAATGACCATTTGAAATATCCTAATGCCAATATATATATTTTTTCCCCTTTCAAATTTAATGTTGTGGAAAAGGGAAAGGAGTTAGTTGGTTAGAGAAGAAAATGTTTTAAACAGTTGAAGCTTTTGTCCTTTTTACTCATTCTGGATTTTTTTGAGAACAGACACTATTTAATGACATTCCGGAAGGTAACATAATTTTCTGTTTTTTTTTTTTTCTATCCAGATCTGCTTGACATTTACTTGGAAGGATGCTTTTGATAAAGGTTCACTTTTTGGAGGCTCTGTAAAATTGGGTATGTAGTGCTTTTAAAAATAAAATGATTGGAAACTTGGTCTGAGGACTTTGTATTGAATTACATTTTAAAAATTGCTCTCCTAATTATCTGTGAATACTAATTTTTTTCCTGATCTTATTTTTTTTTAACTTCAACTTTTAATGTAATTTCCAAATATTTTTAGAGAGCCTACACCTTGCCAGGCACTGTCCTAGATATAAAAATGAATAAGATACTGTCTGCCTTTTCATTTGTACTCAGACTGGTTGGGAAGACAGTTGATCATTCTGAAATGTAATATGCTATATAAGTCTGTGAACAAGCTTAGGGAGCAGAGATGAGGAAGTAGTTAATTCTGCCTATTGAAAGCAAGAGATGTTTGCATTAGGCCTTGAAGGATGAATTTGTTTTTTTCCACATAGAAAATAAAATTATAGGTAGAAAATCATAACTAAAAGTGCATAAGTGTGAAGGTTTTTCTCATGTACCAGCTTGGGCAAGTTGGTCCTTTCTGCCTTAATTTTCTCATCTGTGAAGTTGGTGATACTGTTTATCTCATTGTGTTCTTGTGTGGATTAAATGAGTGAATACATGTAAAGTGCTTAGAACAGTGCTCATTAAATATTTGTTGCAGTGAGTAATAATAATAATATATAAAATACATATATATAATTATATAACATATGATATTTACATATATAATATCATACAGTACATATTATATAATACACGTTAATATAATTAATATATTGTTATGGCTTGCAGCCATAGATTGAATTTGCATTACGGAGGGTGATAAGATTGGAAAGTAGATTGCTGAAGAGTTGCAAAAGTTATACTCCTGAATTTGAATTTTCATCTTATATATTAATAGCTAACATTTACTGAGCACTTATTGCACTCAGGTACTGTGGAAAGGCCTTTACATATATTTATCTTACTGAACTCTCCCAGTAGCCCAGCGAGGGAAGGTATTGTTATTACTAGTTGAGCACACTGGTTTAAAGAGATTGACTTTCTAGAATTCTATGGTGTGGATATAATGAAGCTGGCATAGGAATCTAGAAAACCTAGCTCCAGAGATGGAGGGAATCAGACCTGTTAGGAGGCTGGTGAGAAATTATTAGGTTAGAGAAGATAGTGTATGTGGGTCACAGGAAAAGAGATGGGTTTGAGAGAGATTTCACAGGCGGAATTGACTGGATTTGCTGACTCGTTCAGAGGGAAGAGTAGGAGTTGAGGATTGACTATGAGATTTATAACTTGGTTTGACTTATTGGATCTACAGGTATTACTTCTAAGTACCTACTGAGACGTGCCATGGAAGATGCAAAGATAAAGAAGTGCCTGAGATCCATTGAGGAGATGCCCCTCAATGTTGCTGACCTCATCTGAGGGGCCCCAGCCAGGGGTCATTCCTGGGGGGCTGAGGAGGAGCAGGAGGGAGGAGGGAAGGGAGCCAAGGGATGGACATCTTGTCATTTTTTTTTT
>JAQZBX010111364.1:0-10291 GCA_029593785.1 Cabassous unicinctus
ATATTTGTAATTAAATCAGTTTATCAAGTACTAACGAATATAAAACATATAAAACATTGTGCTCTAAATTTTACAGTACACATTCTTTTCTAAGACAGAGTTTGTATAGAAGAATATATTCCCTCTAAATTTTTTCTTTAATTTTAGTAACATAAGCAAAGTACCAAAGATGAACAATATTCTCTATCCATGGAATTATCTAAGGCATCGCTTAAAATTATAAAGACAAAGGCAAAATATAGTGAAAAAATAAAGCAGCAAATAATGTAAACTATAAAGATTGACTAAAATCACACTAGGAATTGCAGCAACAAGGACAGTTTTAAAAGACCATATTTTTCTTTGCTTGTTAGATTTACATATGTATATATATGTGCAAAGTGTGTTCACACACATATATATTTATATATGCATATTAAATAACAAATTTTCTGCAATTATTATTTCACATAATACTTTTTAGTAGGTAATTTTGTAATCCAATCCTTATGTTACAGATTCTTCAAGTGGGATTTTACTCAAAGTTAAAGATAAACATTTTGCTTAATATTATCCACATATTATCCACAAAGGCCATGTTATTTTTTATTTCATACACAACATTAAAAAGTGATTATATCTTTGTAGATTCATCTTGTCCAATGGCAGGAGAAAGACATTATTGCTTTATTATGGAGTTTCAATAAATATAGAAAACTGTTAATGAATTCTGAGTAGCTGAAGGGGTTAAAAGTTCTATTCTTTTGGGACTCAACTAAAACATACTCCCTTCTAGTGTCTGTTCTGTTTACTTGGACAGGGGGTGTCCAAAAACTGAACATCTCCTTTACCAGATGGCTTACTATTAGTTTTATCCAAGGAAGTACAAGAGAATGGAAAAAAGACATCCTGATACTCTCAAAATAAACTGTTAAATTAAGATGTGGATGACTTAAGGCAAGTGTGTGAGGAGTATGAAATAACAATGAACATGAGAAAATAAAAATTAATGAAACACAAATAAGTCTGGATATTTGTTAAAGACTACACCTTTTATATGACACCGTATCAATTTTAGGACTCAGTGTTGATGTTTCATAAAGCTACTTCCCTTCCAAAATCAACAATGGTACCACATTTTCCAAAAATAATTCTTTTCCTGAAGTTTCTAAGACTATAAAACAGAGGATTAGACATAGGGGCAATAATGGTGT
This sequence comes from Cabassous unicinctus, assembly GCA_029593785.1. NCBI lineage: Eukaryota > Metazoa > Chordata > Mammalia > Cingulata > Chlamyphoridae > Cabassous > Cabassous unicinctus. Next base: position 1,194 of record JAQZBX010111364.1, read on the forward strand.
AGAAAATACCAATTTCACAGAAAACTTATTGTATGTATGAGTTAAATGAAGAAAATGGCACACAGTGTAGAAATCAACAGTTAAAAAAGAACTACAAGTGGAACAAGCTTTGCTAGAGCTTTCTGTGTGTTAAGTTCTGATGGTGTATCTTATCAGAAAATAAGATATAATCAAAATCAAAAAAGACACCAAAGCCATTAGACCTGAATTACTTTTTGTTTATTATTTATTTATATATTTTTTTAAAGAAGCTTTAGGTTACATAATTGTTACATAAAAAGCATAGGGGATTCCAATATACCACACCACCTCTCCCTCCCACTCTTTACCACATAAACATCTTTCATTAATGTGATATATTTGTTACAATTAAACATGTATTGAACTAACTATGAATTATAGTTTATATTATAGTTTACACTTTGCAATGCACAATTTTCTAAGTTTTGAAAAAATGTATAATAGCTTGTATCCATCATTGCAATGTTATGCAAGACAATTCCTATACATGCATAGTGCCCCATGTTACACTAATTCTGTCCTGTCCTACCCCTCAGAACCTCTGGTGGCCCTGCATTTATATCAATGATACAAGTTCTTCCAATGCTAGAATAATAAGAGGTCTATTTTAGACCACAGTTGCCTTCCCCCCTTATGTTTGTTCATTCCACTATCTTGAGGATTTTGGGAAGGTGATGCATACTCTGTTTCTGACTGAGAGAGGCCTTATTTCTCATGGGCAGATGGATACAATTGTTTTGCTTGCTGTTGTAGATACACTTTGATTTTGGTGATGAGCTTTGTCTACCATCATTTTTATGTTAGGTGTTCTGGGTATGTCCAATGTATTGTAGGGTAGGTGTTACAACTATGTTGAGATTCAAGGTTCAACAGGCATATGAACAGATTGAAGATTTAAGTCTCAGAGACATATATTTAATGATCATAGTTCTAATTATAGGTTCAAATAAAAGGGCAGAAGATCCATGCATAGGGAAATTATGAATGAGACTAACTCTGTTACATTAAAGAACATAATATTCCAAGCTAAGTTCACTGACAGGGTGCCAAATTCCTGAGCTTGTCTGCCATGCCTATAGTGATTAGATGTTTCTAGAGACCTCAGAAGTCCCATTATTTGTGGCAGTCAATGATGTCTTGCAGAGACTTGTATAAATGTAACCTCTGGAATAAACACCCAGCTCACTTTGAAGCTTCTTAGCCATAAAAATCATTTGTAGAATTAAGAGCTCTTAGAGTCAGCTCATGCTGCAGGGCATTGGTAAAATCACTCAGAACTACTTAGAGCACATGTTTGGGGCCCCTAAGAGACGAGAAAAGTATCCTGCAACATCCTTGAAAGTATGGAAGGAGACTTCCCATCTGCAGAGAGGATTCGTCAGTAGAGACTTCCATTCCACAGAGGTCATTGCCCATGGTGCAATCTGCCTTGACAGCTATTCCATGGCTGGAGTTGAAAGCTCCATTTCCCAAAAAATGGGGTAGATAGACACAGTTTGGCACCACTTTTAGCTACTGATTGGTGAATTTGGCAGGCTAAAGTTTAGTTCCAGGAACAGCTAAACTTTGAGGCTGTCCAGATCAGAAAGAGGCTGGTAATCACCATTTTGACTCTGTCCCAATCCTGAGGGAAAGTGGGGCTTAATGAAAATCACAGTGCTGGTAAGGACCAGCTTCTTTCCACCCAGGTTGGATTGCAGGTCCAGCCTAAACCCCAGCCCCACCTATGGCAGGAAGGAAGCTGGAGGGAACTGAACAACCTCTCTGGGAAACTGCAAGCCATGCAGCAGAGGCCAGTGCCCATCCTACTGTAGCAGTGCAATCAGCCTCAGGATCTATTCCATGGCTGGAGTTAGAAGCTCCATTACCCATAAAAGGTGGAGGAGGAAACAGTTGTCTACCGACATCAGCTATTGATTAGTGGACTCAAATGGATAAAGTATAACTCTAGAAAAAGCTAGGGTTTGAGCCTGTCCAAGTTTGAAAGAGTCTGATAGCCACCATTTTGACTCCACCCCCAGCATGAAGAGGAGCCTGGCTGACTGAAAACCCAGGGAAGTTAGGGACTGGCTTCTTTCCACCGAGATCAGACTGCTGCCTCATGTTCAGCAGAGAAAAAGCTGTTGGGACCTGCACCAGGATCTCCAGGCAACTGCAGGTGCTCTCTGCTGGCACAGATTGAATGGTTAAACACCTGGGTCTGCATGCCCCCACACTAATAGGATAGGAGAGCTGTTGGGTATCCTCAGCCTCTCTGGGCAATGGCAGGAGTTTTCAGCCCACACAATCTGGTTTGTTGAGTGCCTTCAAGTCCATCTCCACCTCTGTCTTCCCCTAGGTAGTGAGGGGGCTGGTGTTCCCTCAACCTCTCAGGGAAACTACAGGTGCTTTTGGCCTGCACAGACTTGACCATTGGGCACCTGTGGCTCCACCCCCATCCCCAATAGGAAAAGAGACAAACAGTGTTTGTCAGTCCTCTCTGGTAACTATACGTGCTTTTGGCCCAGATAGCCTGGACTGATGGGTACTTGTGGATCCTCCCTCATCCCCACAATAGGAAAGGAGTTGGCTGGTGTTTTCTCAGCCTTTCTGGGAAATGACAGACTTTCAATCTGCATGGTCTATACTGTTGGATGCCTATGGATCCACCCCTACCTCCAATAGGATAGGAGGGGTCTGGTGTCTCCACAGCCTCTCCAGACAATGGAAGGCACTTTTGGCTGACAGGGACTGAACTGTTGAGTGCCTGTGGATCCAACCCCTTGCCTTAATAGGATAGGAGGGGGCTGGTATTTCCTCAGCCGCTCTGGGCAATGGCAGGTGTTCTCAGCCTAAAGGGACTGAACTGTTGAGTTCCCATAAAACCACCCCCAACACCTAATAAATAGGAGGGTGCTGGTGCTTCCTCAGCCAATCTGGGCAATGGTAGGTACTTTCAGCCTACAGGGATTGAATTGTTGGACATTGGTGGTTCTGTTAACACCCCTAAAGTGCAGAAGGGACAGTACTCCCTCAGCTTCTCAGGGCAACTACAGGTGTATTTGGTCCACACAAATTAGATTGTTGGGCATTCCAGAGTATCAATTTCTACCCCCAGCAGTGAGGGGGTTTGATGCTTGTATTAGTCATCCAAAGGGGTGCTGATACAAAATACCAGAAATTGGTTCGTTTTTATAAAGGGTATTTATTTCTGTTAGAAGCTTACAGTTATCAAGCCATAAAGCATGTTACTTCCTTCACCCAACTCTGTGCATGGTCTGGCTTCCTGAGTTCTTCTCTTCCTGGGGCTTGATTCTCTCCAAGAACCAAGCAGGTTCAACTGCTTGTTCTCTCCACAACACTAACTGTAGACTCTCAGGTGAGTGGCTCATCTCTTTTCCCAGGGCCTTATCTTCTTCCTCATGACCAAGCTCTCTGTATGTTTAATTCCCAGGGCTCCAGCTCAACACTCCAACATTGGAACTACTCCAACTCTGTCCTTTGCCATGTCTTTTATCTTTGAGACCCCACCAACCAAGGGGTAGGGCTCAATGCCCTACTGATGTGTCCCAGTCAATGCCCTAATCATATCTTAATCATTCCCAGATTAACAGACCCGTTTACAAGCATAATCCAATATCTTTTTTTGGAATTCATAACTATATCAAACGGCCAAACTCCTACAGTGCTACCTCAGTTTTCCTGAGTAACGGTGGTCATTTTGGATCCACACAGCACATATTGCTGCCCACAACTGTAGCTCCATCCCTGCCCAAGGCAGGGGAAGAAGGGGTGTTAAGCTTTATCAGTCTCTTGGCAACTACAGACAGTCTTGTCCTGCCCAACTTGGGTTATCATACACGGCTGCAACTCTGTTTCTACCCCTGACAGAGGAGAAAGTTAGGAAAAGATTCATCAATTCCTGAGGCAATGTGGGTAGCTTCAACCTACACAGCTTATAACACCAACAATATTCTTGGCTCCTACTACACAACCAGCAACGGAGAAAGGACAAGAGAGCACTAAACTGAAGGGAGAAACTGAACCCAGAATAAATATATCTAGCAAGCCAGATGTGCAAACACCAATAAAAAAATTGCTAGCCATATCAAGAAACAGGAAGATATGGCCCAGTTAAAGGAACAAGATAAGCCAGCAGATGACATAAAGGCATTGAGACAACTAATCATAGATGCTCAAACAAATCTTAATAAATTGAATGAGATGGCTAAGAGATATTAAGAATGAACTATGGAGTAGATAGAATGAACTATGGGCTAGATAATAATGAACTAGATAAGAATGACTAGATAAGAATGGAGTTATCTATGGACTAGATAAGGATGAACTATGGACTGGATTTTAAGAATAAACTATGGACTAGAGTAGACTTACAGATATTCTACTCTAGATATATTTTGATCCTAGAATTGGAAGAAATTGCAACATTTATGTTGAGGCAGTGACACTGGCAGTTCTGGGGGCAGAGATAGGGTAAACAGATATAAGATGGGGGCTTTTGGGGGACTTTGGAATTGTCCAGAATGACACTGCAATGACAGATACAAGCCATTTTATCTCATCACATAACATGCAGAATTTTGTGGGAAAGAGTGTAGATGACAATGTGAACTATGGTCCATGTTCAGTGGTAAAGCCCCTGGATGCATTTATCAATTGTAATGAATATGCCACACTAATGAAGGATGTTTATGTGGGAGAGTGTGGGAGGTGTGGAAAGTGGGGCATAAGGGAATCCCCATATTTTTTGTTTAAAATATATGTAAACTAAGTACCTTTTTAAAGAAGATATTTTAAAAATTAAGTGCCTGAGGCTAAAAAAGATATTGGATGAGCACAATGAAGAATATGAAAGCATACATAGAAAAATAGCAGACTTTATGGGAATGAAAATTGAAATAAATGGAAAAAAAATTACACTGGAGGCATTTAACAGCAAATTTGAGGAAGCAGAAGAAAGGATTGTTGAGCTCAAAGACCTGAGTTCTGAAAGCAAACATGCAAAAGAACAGACGAAGAAAAGAATAGAAAAAATTGAACAGAGCCTCAGGGAAATAAATGACAGCAAGTGACATGCAAACATACATGTCATGGGTGTCCCAGAAGAAGAGAAGGGAAAAGGAGCAAAGGGAATATTTGAAGAAATAACGGCAGAAAATTTCCCAACCTTATTGAAAAACGTAGATATGTGTCCAAGAAGCACAATGTACACCCAACCAAATAAATCTGAATAGACCAACTCCAAGACACATAATAATCAGAATATCAAATGCCAAAGACAAAGAGAAGTCTGAGAGCAGCAAGAGAAAAGTGATTAATAAAATAAAAGGGATATCCAGTAAGATTAAGTGCCAATTTCTCAGCAGAGACAATGGAGGCAAGAAGGCAGTGGTATGGTATATTGTAGATAGTGTAAGAGAAAACCTGCCAGCCAAGAATTTTATATCCAGGAAAATTATCTTTCAAAAGTGAGGGTGATATTCAGTTAGATATCACCCTCACTTTTAGAATATTCAAAGATAAACAGAAACTGCAAAAGTTTATAACAAAAAGCCTGGCTTTGCATGAAATACTAAAGAGAGTTTTACAGCCTGAAAAGAACAGACAGGAGAGAGAGGCTTGGAAGAGAGTATAGAAATGATGACTGTATCAGTAACAGTAACTAAAAGTGGCAAAAGTAAAATGACAGATTAAATGCAGAGATCAAAATGGATGAAATAAGAACTGCCTTTACAGTAATAACATTGAATGTTAATGGGTTAAACTACCCAATCAAAAGACACAGATTGGCAGAATGTATAAGAAAATATAAACCATCTATATGCTGTGTGCAAGAGACTCACCTTAGACCCAAGGATACCAAAAGATTGAAAGTGAAAGGCTGGAAAAAGATATTCCATGCATGCAGTAACCAAAAAACAAACAAACAAACAAAAAAACCTTGGGTAGCTATACTTATGTCAGATGATATAGACTTTAAAAACAAAACTGTTATTAGAGATAAGGAAGGATAGTACATATTAATAAAAGAGATGATTCACCAGGAAGAAATAACCACCATAAATAAATATGCAACTAACCAGGATGCCCCAAGATACATGAGGCAAACAGTGGCAAAGCTGTAGGGAGAAATAGATATCTCTACAACAATAGTTGGAGACTTCAATACACCACTCTTAGCAATGGATAGAACATCTGGGCAGAGGATCAATAAAGAAATAGAGAGCTTGAATAATATGATAAATGGACTAAGCCTAACAGACATATACAGAACATTGCACCCTAAAGCAGCAGAATATACATTCTTTTCAAGTGCTTATGGAACTTATCTCTAAGATAGACCATATGTTGGGTCACAAAGAAGATCCCAATAAATTCAACAAAATCGAAATTATACAAAGTACTTGCTCTGATTATAATGGAATACAGTTAGAAAACAACAAGCGGCCAAAAAAAAAAGGGAAAATTCACATATATATATATGGAGATAAAACAGCATACTGTTGAATAATCAGTGGGTCAAAGTAGAAATTTCAAGAAAAATCAATAAATATCCTGAGATGAATAACAATGAGAATAAATTTCAGAACTTATCAGGTGCCGCAAAAGCAGTGTTGCAAAGAAAATTTATAGCCCTCAAAGCTTACATTTTTAAAAATGAGAGCTAAGATCAATGACCTAACTACACAGCTGGAGGAACTAGAAAAAGAACAGCAAGCTATTTCCAAAGCAAGCAGAAGAAGTGAAATAACAAAGCTCAGAGCAGAAATTAATGAAAATGAGAACAAAAACAAAATACAATATAGAGATTTAAATCCAAAAGTTGGTTCCTTGAGAAGATTAACAAAATCAACAAATCCTTAGCTAGATTGATGAAGAATAAAAGAGAGAAGATGCAAATTAATGAAATTAAAAATTAACATGGAAACTTTACTACTGACCCCACAGAAATGAGAGACAATAATAGGATACTAGCAACAACTTTATGCCAAAAAACTAGACAATGTAGATGAAATGGAGAAATTCTTAGGAACGTATAAGCAACCGACACTGAATGCAGAAGATATAGAAGTCCTCAACAAACCAATCACAAGCAAAGAGATTGAAACAGGAATCACAAATCTCTACAAAATGAAAAGTCCAGGGTCAGACAGTTTCACAGGTGAGTGCTACAAAACATTCAAAAAACGAGGATTTAATGCCAATTTTACTCATGCCATTCCAAAAAATTGAACAAGAAGGAATGCTACCAAACTCATTCTATGAAGCCAATATCACCCTAATACCAAAGCCAGATAAATATATGAAAAAAGAAAATTTCTCTAATGAATACTCATGCAAAAATCCTTAATAAAATACTTGCTAAAAGAATCTAACTACATATTAAAAGAATTATTCAACATGATCAAGTGGGTTTTATACCAGGCATGCAAGACTGCTTCAACACAAGAAAATCAATCAGCATAATACACCACATTAATAAATCAAAGAAGAAGCACATGATCTTATTGAATGATGCAGAAAAGGTATTTGACAAAATCCAGCATCCTTTATTGATAAAAATACTACAAAAAATAAGAATTGAAGGAAACCTTTTCAACACAATAAAGGCCATATATGAAAAACCCACAGCTAACATTGTATTCAAAGGTGAAAGACTGAAAGCTTCCACGTTAAGATCATGGACAAGACAAGGATGTATATTTTCACCACAGTTGCTGCATATTGCTGTAGTGGTTCTAGCCAGAGCAATCAGGGAAGAAAAAACAAATGAATAAAAAGCATCCAAATCAGAAAGGAAAAATTTAAACTTTCACTATTTGCAGATGATATCATTATATATCTAGAAAGTCCTGAAAAATCTACAACAAAGCTGCTATAGCTAATAAATGATTTCAGTAGAGTGTTAGGATTCAAGATCAATTCACAAAAATCAGTGATGTTTCTATACACTAGTAATGTACAAACAGAAGGAATTCAGGGGAAAAAAAATCCATTTGCAATAACAACTAAAAGAATCAAATATTTAGGAATAAACTTAACCAAGGATGTAAAGCACTTGTATTCAGAAATCTATAATGCATTGCTAAAAGAAATAAGAAAAAAAGTCCTAAATAATTGGAAGAAAATTCCGTGCTCATGGATTGGAAGATTAAATGTCATTAAGATGGCAATTCTACCCAAATTGATACACAGATTCAATGCAATCCCAATAAAAATTCCACCAGCATTTTTTAAGCAAATGGAAAACACAATTACCTAATTTATCTGGAAAGGTAAGTGTCCCTGAATAGCCAGAAATGTCTTAATAAGGAAAAGTTATGTTGGAGGACTTTCACTTCCAGTCTTTAAATTATATTACCTAGCTACAGTGGAAAAAACAGCATGGTACTGGCACAAAGATAGACACATAGACCAAGGGAACCGAATTAATGGTTGACAAAAGAAACAGACCCTCTCATCTACGGCCAAGTGATTTTTGACAAGCCTGTCAATCTCACCCAGCTGGGAAATAATAGTTTATTCAACAAATGGTGCTGGGAGAACTGGATATCCATAGCCAAAATAAAGAAAGAAGATGCCTGTCTCACACCTTATACAAAAATTAACTCAAAATGGATCAAAGACCTAAATATAAAAGCAAGTACAATAAATCTCCTAGAAGAAAATGTCGGGAAATAATTTCAAGACCTGGTGGTAGGTATTTTATTCTTAAACATTACACTGAAAGCACAAACAATGAAAGAAAGCATGGATAAATGGGACCTCCTCAAACTTAAACACTTCTGTTATTCAAAGGACTTCATCAAGAAGGGGAAAATGCAGCCCACTCAACGGGAGACCATGCTTGGTAACCACATATCCAATAAGGGTTTGAATTCCATTCTATATAAAGGGATCATACAATTCAACAATAAAAGAGAAAGGAAACCAATCAAAAAAAGGGCAAAAAATTTAAATAGATATTTCCCCAATGAGGAAACACAAATGGCCAAAAGCACATGAAAAAATGCCCCATATCACTAGCTATTAAGGAAATGCAAATTAAAACATCCATGAGATATCATCTAACAACT
>JAQZBX010111365.1:0-10291 GCA_029593785.1 Cabassous unicinctus
AAAAAAAAAAAAAAAAGCAGTCTTGTCCATGTCTGTGGTGTGTTTACCATTCTTGGGATCTATTCATTTTGAGATTTAGGAAGAGGTCAACATAGCATTTTTAAAAATAAGCTTTTTTCTTGGCTTGTCTGTAAAGGTGCCTATGAAAGTTTTGAAGCTCTCTGCCTCAGTCTGACATTTTCTTCAAAGGACTCCAGACTAAAGAAGATAGACGCTGCAGGTGCACTATTTTGATAAAACATTTGAAAGAGAACATGGTAAAGATAAATTCAAATGAGGTGCCAACCACCCATTTAGCTCTTCAGAGTTAGAGGGGTTTGTGCTTGCTGATGAGAAGACATTTCCATTTGCCTTGACAGGGCAAAGGTGCAAAGAGGCATGGTGCTGTCTTGATAGAAAAGGCAATTGGTAGGTTGACTTTCAGATAAAGTGGACTATTTGGGAATAGGAATTGATCATGTTCTAAGTTCTCTTTCAAATGGGAGAACTTGGGAGGAAGGTGGATAGAATGCTAGCTACTCTAAGTTAGTGCACAGATATTTAAATATAGATATGTATATTTTATTTCAAGGTCACATTTAACTCAGTTTAATTCGTGAGTTTGCTCTTGAAATATTTCAACTGTTTCTGGCACCCCATGCAAAGAGACTGTTACTCACAGGTCACAGTGCTCTAGACATGAATTTAGTTTCCTTTGCTACTCAATGTTCTATATTTCACACAATAGGCATTGATGGCAGGAACATAAGAATTGCCATGTAATTTTTACACCATTCTCTAATTTATGCAAACACTAAGTTCTCGCAGTCTGATAATGTGTATTTTTTTTTCTTCCTCTGTGCTTTGATGGCTAACATTCTTTTTAATGACAGTCATTTCTATAACAGGAAGATGTTTTCATTTGTATTTACTTTTCAGTGCCACGCAATTATGCAGTTTTGCGCTTCAGTAGTGTCTCGGTACTTTGTGTCTCAAAAGAGAATTACAGTACTTAGAACAGGACTGCAATTTGAAGCAGGTGTTGTGTTTTACTGTTATGCAAAATAACAGTAAAATATAATTGAGGGGGAAATTAAGGAAACAGCTGCATACTTGGTATGAAAACTGCTACATTATGATTTGTAAGCAGTTCTTATAGATATCTTACATCAGAGGAGCGGAGAAAGATTTTAATTTAGTTAATCCTACTGGCCTGGTTGTCTATCAACTAGTGCTTAAAGGACTCATACCTCCCATGAAGTCAGGAAGAAGAAAGAGAACCCAAAGTGACACTTTGTTTAAAATGCCAAAGCACCGCAGATTCATCTCTTGGCAGTACAGTTGTGCATTTGGAACACAGGCAAAGTGGGTGTTATTCAGCTTGCTTTGCTAATATGAAGAAGGCAATGATTTGAGTAGAACACTGTGGAATTTCTTAGCCCAGCTAGCATATGGAGGACTACACACGCCCCGGGTTGTAAAATAATAAAATAAATGGCCTATGGCAGGCCATCTGCCTTTTGCTCGATATTTAAGGTGTTTCATGCCAAATTTAAATCCAGCCTTATCATTCTAAATATTTTTGTTTTAGATAGCAATTCAGATTCCTGGAGCTTAATGGTGCACATGGCAAGTGTAATCTGATGTGGGGCAAAGTAAGAATGTGTTGTTTACCCACGGAGCATGCTACTCGCTTCTTCTCTACTGTACTGATCAGTTGTCACAGCTTCTATGGGGGAGATTTGCTTTCCTCAGTCTTTGCACACCTGCTATAAAAATACACATCTTCATTTCTGAACCCAGTGCAGCAAAAAATATATTGCCATTTATAAAAAGAGAACTTATGGAAATTAAAAAAACAAAACAAAACCAAAACGTATGAAATCAACTATTGAGAATTGTGCAGTCCCAAGCATGAGGTGGCAGCTATAATGGCTGCCTCCCTTCACCTCTCTGTCAGGGCTCTAAGAGAGGAGGTAATGAACGCATCGAAAGTGGTGGCCCACGCCTGAATATCTTTGACTTTCCCCTTAGTGACTAGAGTGCATTTTATCTAGTGCTTAAAGAAATTGTACCACATTTAGCAAGAAGGAACTGCCTTACCGTAAAGTTCTTGGCCTGAGTGGAATGTGTATGTATACCTGGCGATGAATACCTAAGTATTTTGGTATTTGGTATTAAGCTGCATATGAAAGTAAAATTTGTGTTATGTGCAAGGTGTGTGTATGTGCAAAGTAAAAGGTATCTGTTATGAGCCCAGCATTTTAAATTTACATTTGTCATTGTGTTATATGGTTGTTCTAAGCATGGAGATTTCAACTTGTTATATGATACCAACTTTGTAAAGACCAAACGTTCCAATTAGCAGGGAAGGTTTGGAAGATTCTCCACTTACAGCACAAACCATTTATAGCTAGACACCATGGCAACTGTGGATATGTCCCTTCCATAATTCACATTAAGTGCCATAATTATAATTAAAGAGGAAATCTTAGTTTGAATGCCATTGGGATGATTTGCTAGCAGCCAGCAATGCCATATAGGGTCTGTAATGTCCACTCTTAAAAGTGCGTGCAGGGAAGACTTGGGAACATGGTATCCACGAAGGAATGACACACATTCACATTTTTTCCTGAGCCATTTTCACGTCCAAGTGTCATTTGAAATCTTTTAGAGCACCTTCTTTTCCTTTGTTCTCATTTTATAATTTTTTTTCCTTCCAGAAACGCGGAGTGGTATTGATGAGTAGATCTTTGGGTTCAGAGGTTGGCTGAAACGCACCATGTCTGCTTTCATCCTTTGCTCCGGAAAGTTGTGAATTGCTCATGCCTATAGGGAGGAAGGATGGCACATGGGATTCCTTCTCAAGGCAAAGTTACCATAACGGTGGATGAGTACAGCTCAAACCCCACCCAGGCATTCACGCACTACAACATCAACCAGAGCAGATTCCAGCCGCCGCATGTACATATGTAAGTATGGCTTATGAACTTAAAAAAATATATAAGCATTTGAAAAAATAGAGATAAAAGGATAAAAGAAAAACATTCACTAATGACTTCTGCCAGGGAGAATAAAAACTATCCCATTTGCAGAACAGACCATTTACTTTGTGGTTCCAAATACAGCTCAGGAAGAATCTCCTATGTCTGTGTAAATTTCAGATTTTCAGAGCACTTTCAACCACAGTTCGACATTAGAGTTTCTGAGGGATGGTGGAGAGGAGCTTCCCATGTTTTTTAGATAGAACCAAGAGGTTAAGGTGTTTACATAATGTCACATAGTAAATTTTGGCAAAGTCTCTTGACCCCTCGTTCAGTTTGCTTTGCATTGTATTATTTGCCTCCATTATGAAATATTTCTTTAAAGTTTGTGTAGTTGTTTTTTTTTTCCCACACCCTCACCCCACTACCCCTTTACATTCAGCTGGGAAATAGGCCTAATTGGGACTAACTGTTCAGTCATTGCTGAATCCATTGTCTTGCTTGTTGCTAGTGGAACGTGTGTTGCATGCTGCAGGATTTAAACAATAAAGGGAACAAAGGATTAAGGGACAGTGAAACAGTTGGTTCCCAAGAATTGTGCCTTTCTCTCGCTCCCTAATACTATTTAAGTCAGGTTGAGGTTTAAACTGTTTAAGGAACAAAGTAGGGGAGAAATCCTGAGGCAAGGATTTTGCAGCACCTGGTTGCCCACCAACTTTTTTCGGGTCCTCAGCAGAGGGGGCAAAAGGTCACCATCTCCCTTGTTTATGTGAGGCCTGATGTTCATTCTCCATTAGACCCTTCCAATGTCTAACATGAGTCTTTCATAGTAGGACTAAACCTCTTTGAAAACTATTGTGCAGTCAAGATAGAAAGGAGGTTAGAGTTCTGTTGACTGTTTTTGCCACTCCTAGCAGATTGAACTTGGGGCATGTCCAAGTCACAAGTTCTTTTTTTAGTAATTGTTTTATTTGGCCATTTAAAAAATAGTAAGACCTCCTACCCCATCCCGCAAGCACAGACACACAGACGCACGCAACCCTCTCGAATTTAGAAACACTAAACAAACAAAAAGGTCTTTCCCTTGACTGCCTGGGTTTCAGGGTAAACACTAGGATGTTGTTTTGCAAGCATATTCTGTAGAGCCATTCCACTATCTATGATGAGGTTTCTGCAAAGTGGGAATACTGAAACAGCACGCTCAAAGCTTGAGCGAAAAAAAAACAACAACAAATTCCTTTGCAAATGGTTAGTGCTAAATTCTAAGAATCAGAATTATGAATATTTGTTAATTTATGATTTTAAGAAAAAGTTTTTGTTTTAAAGATTTATTTATTTACTTTATCCATTTTAAACACCCCCTTCCCCGTTGTTTTGCTGTTTTGTGTCCATTTGCTGGGCAATTCTCTGTGTCTGTTTCCTGCCATCTCTTCTCATCCACCTCCTCCAGTCTTCACCAGGATTCGATCCTGGAGACTTCCAATGTAGGAGAGAGGTGTTCTGCCACCAGCGCCACCTCGGTTCCTGGTTTTCAGAGCATCTCGTCTTGTCTCTCCCCTACGTCTCTCTCCTGTTGCGTCATCATCCTGCTGCCTGGCTCCCGGGGCCTGGTGGCTCACCGGCACACAGAACCTGGCAGCCCATGCGCCTTCTGTATATATGTTTTTATTTTACCGGGAGGTCCCGGGGATCGAACCCAGGTCCCTCCATATGGCAGACGGACGCCCAACCATTTGAGCCACATCTTCCCCCAAGAAAAAGTTTTTAAGATGAATGTTATTTTTCTTTGTTAAAATGGCTTTTTCTGAGCCATAAATATGTGCTCATTTCAAATAGTCTTTTTATTCTGTTTCTATTTCTATTTCTTCAAGTATGTTGTAAATGCATGTAAGTCAGATTTTAGGATAACTTTTACTTTGTTTTGCACTGGTATGACATTTTGTATTAAAGAATCCCAAAGAGCTTGTGGATCCTGCTTCCAATCAGGCAAAAGAAAGTATGTCTTGCCTCAGATTCCTTGGAAAATTACTGATGGGGTCTTCAGACATCTGCTCACTTATTCTTGGCTGTAGGATTCCAGTGGTGAACTGTGAACGCACAAAGATATTTCAGAAATCATGTAACCTTAGAACTGATCTGTTTAGATCTAGCCATGAAAAATCCAAAGGATCAAATTATACTGCTTGAAATACAGAGTTTGCAGTGGCAGCCTAGACAGCTGTGTAGCCAGCCAGTTTACTGGATTCGCTGCCTTGGAATAGCAGGCCCTTCACTGCCTGGCTTCAGCTTGCCTTTTCACCTTTATCACCAGTGAGGGCTTCTTACCTAAACCTGCTCCAGCCACGCAAGTCAGCTTACTGTCACCTGAGCACACCTTGGACCTTTTCATCTCAGTGCCATTGCTGACATACTCACATTTATGCACTGCTCGTCAAATGCCTCAAAGCTGGTTCAGGCCCTCCACTTCTATGAAACCTCTTCTGCTGTTTCCAGTCCAAAATGAGCTCGCCCCCTACACAAGCCCTCTAGTCTCTTGGTAGGTACCTCATATCACCTCCATCGTTATTTTTCTTCTTATAGTATATATGTGTCATATCTTCTCAACTACGTTGTTTGCTTTTTAAAGGCAGGGATTGTGCTTCTGAGCAGGAAGCAGACACTCAAATACTGGTTGATTGATTGATCGATCAGTTTGATGATGCAGTGAAAAGAGAAATTATGTTTGATGCTTGGAGATGTTCATAGGAAGCTTTCTGTCACCTCTTGACGTGTTGTGAGTTTGTATGAAGCTGCACATTGTCAAGATGCTGGCTCACATTTTCCTGGGCTTTAGTTTTGCTTGTTAGAGACTGTGCTGTTGTTTGTAGGCCTGGTGCCCTAGCAGTGACTGGCCCATAATATGTGTTCAGATACCTTGGTTGACTGCAGTGTCAAATTTCTTCAGTTTTCCTGAAATTTTCAACATGTCATTTCAGAGTTTTGCTCATCTCCCTAAAGATATTTTGTCTTTTCCACTTGAATATTTGCTTATTTATTTTGCATGGGTTTCTTAAAACATTTGTTTCCTTTTTTTTTTTTTTTTTTTTTTTTTTTACTTTATGCCTGGGAAAATAGTTGAGACAAGTCTATGGAGACCAGTGACAAATATGGATTGGAGTTAAAATCCTGGTCCCTTAAATGATCAGTTTTTTTCTTTCTTTCATACAACCTAGTAGTGGTAGTTGGGGTTTTCTCACCCTAATTAGGAAATAGCTCACTTCCCATTTGATTCACTTAGTCTCATTAGCTCAGCTTTGTGACCCACCTTGGGCAATTGACTTCCCTTCTCCAGGCCTCAGTTTACTTATCTGTAAATGTATGGACCAAATGATAGTTAAGCTCTGACATACTAAGATTAAGTTTATAATTAAGACAAGTTTACATGCAGGGTGTTGCTGTGGAGGGGACAAATATAAATAAGATCTGGTCCCCATCCTCATGAAACTTGTCACTGGTTTAAGAGCTGATGTATTCAGCTGGCCTTAAGAGGTTTACTACTTCGTCTTGGATTGGCTTTTGCCTGTGGGTTCTGACAAGGCTGCCACCAAACCTTCTAAGAACCACTGGCCTGGATCTCTGCCTGTGATGTAGGGAAAAAATTTTTTTAAAAGAGAGCAATCCTCTATAAACTTGGGAAAGAAAATTAAAGCACAGCCAGAGTAAGTTTTTTGTGCCCCTCATCTTCAGACCCTTGAACATCCTAGTAGAAGGGATGATTGAAAACCAGCAATTAATAGGGCTTCCACAATCCCTTCATCTCTCCCAAGCAGAAAGTCATAATGCAAAACTTATTAAATATTTTAAATGATGGTGGAAGGAAGTACTGAAGGGGCCGAC
This sequence comes from Cabassous unicinctus, assembly GCA_029593785.1. Taxonomy (NCBI): domain Eukaryota; kingdom Metazoa; phylum Chordata; class Mammalia; order Cingulata; family Chlamyphoridae; genus Cabassous; species Cabassous unicinctus. The sequence continues at coordinate 6,840 of JAQZBX010111365.1, forward strand.
ACAGTCTTGAAAACAGCATAAAGACTTCATATGTTTTTAATTGTCTGAGGCCTAATAAAATATTATGAAACCTTATTGGTTGGCTGTCTACCCATCTCAGTTTAGCATTGAAAGTCCCATGTTCCTGGAACCTCTCATTCTCAGGCAGAACGGGACAGTTAGTCACCCATCTGAGGTTAATTTGTCATTTTTTTTCTTTATGATTTGGCTGCCAGGAAGCTCACATCTAATTTTGTTTTCAGCTGTAGTCATTATCCTTGTCTCTTCCTTCGGTTGTTAACATCCCTGAAATCTGCTTTATCTAAGCTCTTTTTTCTTTTACCTCTGCCTGGTTGCACCACTTTCTAGCTATGTAGCCAACCATAGATAAATATCTTAATTTCTCTGTGTTTTCTTTTTCAATCTGGAAACTGTAGATGATAGAAATAGTGCCCACCTCAAAAGGTTACTAGGAAAATTAAAAACAGTGTTATATGTAAAGTCCTTAGAGGAGTATGGTCACTGCATAGTTTATACTCAATAAATGTTAATTATCATTAATAACTGTTTTATTGAGTCTGGGCTTTTTTTCCTAAGCTATCTAAAATTCATTTTGAAAATAGTAGGGTGCAAATAAATGAATAAATAATCAAGTCACTGGAAATTTTGGAAGAGAAAGAGCAGTGCTCCATGGAACCACTTCTGGGTGAGATTTTTGGCTGTCAGGGTTGGCAGATGCCCTGGCTTATTAGTACCTGTGAAGATCATAAATAGCCTAAGAGTATTTCTCCTACTTGCAGGTTCTCTAAGGGAGAGGCAGCAGGGAAGGAATCCTGTGAACTGTGGGATGCCTGCTTGTTCTCTGTGGACCACAGTGGATTTCCTTTGGTTGGGTTGGACCTGGCCCCAGCCCCTATATCTCCTCTCAGTGTTGTAGGCTCCCCACCTATGATTGTGGCTAAAAAAGAAGCATCCAGAGTTAACTGTAATTAATCAGGAAAAAAATGCAAAGGACATAGCTTGGGCTGGGGTGTGAGGACAGTATACATGTGGTGGCTGTGGGTGTGATCTGAAATCAGAGATCTGTACAAATACTGATCCTGCCAGTTACTGGTTTAGCTGGGTGATGATGAACAAATTACTGAGCATCTGTCTTCTCATCTGTAAAATGGGCTTATTGACCCTTTAAGGTATTTGTGAGCATTAAATGTGATGATGCATGTGATGAATAATGCCTGAAAGATAGCACTTGAGAAGTAAATGCTAAGATCGTTTTTATGGTTTTGTCTACCAGCTAGTGAGCATGAAAAGTGTTTTCCAAGCTGTTTGTCTATGTAAAACCTGGCAAGCTCAACTTGTGTTCTTGTTGAATTGGTTTATGTTGTGGCATCGGTCAGTGATACTTGGGCTTTGCTCATCATTTAAGAATCCGCTGTAGCTTTGTAGGTATCTGAATGATTGTTCCAGGCCAAATTCCAATAGGATTTTGTTTGGATGTTTGATCTGAGGTAGCAATCTTATCAAGTTTAAATGTAATAGAAAGTAAGCGTTTCTTTCAGTTCTGTATTAGATATCCTTAGATGCAAAATTAAAATTGCAGAATAGTGTTATTGAAAGTTGTCATTTGATTTAAAAAGTATAAAACTGTGGAAGGACAAATACCAGCATTACTAGTAATTATCTAGGGAATAAATTTGACAATGAATTTGGGGGTAGGAGTGTTGGGTAAAGAATTTTCACTTTTTATTTTATATACTTTTGTATAATTTGAATTATTTTTTAACAACCATGTAGTATTTTATAATAATATTTTTAAAAGAATGGTAAAAATCTAATTTGCCTACAAGTCTTTCTGCTTTGCTTATTAAGACTTGCTCTAATGCAAATCTTCTACTTTTCTTTGGACCTAGCTTCTTTGTGTGCCTCCTTCTTCTTTTTTTAAATTACAACCAAGGAATAGTCCCAAAGCTGTTCATTTATTCAATATAATTCAACTTTCATATGTGTGGGAAGATGAGGGCAATATCCAAGATGCTGCCTACTTTTTAGTCCTATAATTGGAGGGCATTTAAAAAAAATTCTGTGAAAGTTTGGAAAGCAGAGCTAAGAAATATCCTCAAATCCATTTTTGGAAGCCAGCATAGTGTACATTCTGAATAAATAAATAGCCTGCTCTCAAGGTCTACTTGCCAACATTTCAGAGAATCTGCATTCTGTCTTGGTCACTAATTAGCTTTCTGATCTGTAGCAGGTTGGGCTCCTTTGAATTTCAAGTTCTTCACTAAGCAATCAGTCATGGTGGCTTTTGGGGACATCCCTGTCCTGGCCATTCTGAGAGTCTCTGATTTCTCCCATTTCTTATCATGTCTTCTGTCTATTTAAAATAAAAAACATAAAACCCATATCATCTGTGATATTTTGTAGGGAAAAAATACTAGTGAGTGTGGGATGATAGAATGTGGTGGTGGGAGAAGAGAGATGACCCCTAACTCTTGCACAGGGGAGGAAGCTCTGTAAAATTGCACCTTACTAACAAGGTAGAAATTCATCCTTTCCTGCAGAGCTGGGCTGAATTAGATGTTTGAAAAAATTCTAAACATACCCTTTCTCTTGGTAAGCCACTTTTTCATTCTCATTACAAATTTATCACTGGCTGCTCATTAGCATGGCAGTAATTTTTTTTTTAATGTTTTCAATCTCAAATTCATCTTGGAGATGCCAAATGCCCCTTTTAGTTTGCACTCATATATAAACACAGGGTATTTTTTTCCTCTCTCATTTCTTTTAAAAATAAGTTCTTTTTCCTATACACTCCCTGAGGGTACACGTTTCGTGGTCCGTGACAATTCATCTTCATTTCAGAGCTGACTTTCTTCCTATTCTGTAGATTCCTTTGTTTGCAGTCAAGCATTAAAAGGCACCCTAAAATTAGATTTTTTTTTTTTTTTTGGTTCATACGGATTTGTTCTTAGAGTACAACTATACACACTGGGCAGTGTTTTTGTTTGTTTGTTTATTGGCTACTTGACTTCCTGGAAGGATGAAGAATTTTGGCAAATAAAGAAGATCCTATCTATTATGGTAACCCTGGATTTATTTCAAATTCTAAAATAATTACCTACATTTCTAGGGGTAAAGAAAGATTAATAGAAAACATGTAGCAGTGGTGAATGAATAGACATATCCTGAAATTGGAGAACCATCTGATCACCTTCCTTATGGACCTGAGTCTGTCTCCTGCTCTAAATACAGTTTAAAACAACAACTGCAGTAACAAAAAACTCTTTCATGGAAACAGTTTGATAAAAATATGCAAATGGCAAGGCAAGCTAAACAGGAAATAATACAATAAGGAATCTGTATTTGAGACATATTTGACTTTAACTCTGAGTTTTCCAAGCTTCTAAAGATGTAGATTTTAAGATATAAAAACAAAGCTAATGCTGCTCACACTACCATGTCTTGTATAACAA
>JAQZBX010111366.1:0-10297 GCA_029593785.1 Cabassous unicinctus
AAAAAAAAAAAAAAAAGATGCTGCATACCAAAGTGGGTTGTGAGACACAAATCCTTTTGGCAAAATCATGATCAGTTTGCATGGGTGTAGTTACTTGGTAATGATTCATTGAGCCATATGCCTATGAGAGGTGCATTTTTCCATATTTATATTATATATTAGTTTTTAAAGTAATTAAACTTTCCCCATGACTGTGGACAGAGCTTCTAGAATTTTGCTCTTATAAAGAACTTTTTGAATCCCTTTAGAATTGCCTAAGGAAGAAGGCCTGCAAAGTATACTGCAATGTCCCTTTCCTAAGCCTCAAGTCTGCTTTCCTGTGTTCAGAGGCATCTGCATTACTCTTCCCTGTCTCAGAGGGTAACCCCAAGACTGCTTTCCTCAAGAGTACAGGAAGAAAACGTGAGTGTTCTAATTCAGTCCCGGGAAAACCTGGCTAGAAGCTCTAATATTTCATTTACCTTCTCTACCTCTGGACCCAGGGGCCTTGGTGTAAGTGGAATTCCTCTGACAACACACGTATATACAAATGAGGTTGAGCATCCCTGTGCTACAAAAGGAACAATTAACGTGGACTATTATCCACCAATTGTAGAAACTGAGAGTTTACATTACATTGTGTTCTCATTTCCTTGTCCTGGAAGTCCACAGGGGAGAGTCAGTATTCTAATGGGGAGTTTGAAACTGGGTGGAGACTGTGGATGCTACACTTCTGGTTGAACAGCCTGTTCTAGCCACAGGCAAAGGAGCAGGGAGGTGTGCCTGGAGTGGCTCTGCCCTGCCCCTCCTTTCCTTGTTCTCTTTGACAAACAGCTGCATAGATATTTTGCAGGCAGCATCAGGAAACAGGAAAATGAGCATCAAATGCAAAACACGTGAAAGTTTTCAGGTAGCTCATACTGAAAAATGATATCCATTCCTGCCTGCTAATTTTGTTTCTGTTGTGTAACTTTAGTTGAGCACCAGAAATGGGCATGATGCGGCCCCCAACTCGCATATTACCACACCCCATGAGATTTATGAAGAGTTTAAAATCCACTCAATCAGTGTCATCTCTCCTTTCAATGAAAATGAAGTTGTGCATTTGTTGCCCTTTCATGTTGAAGTGAAAATCAGCTTGCTGGCTAGAACTCACGTTTTCACTCTACTTGGTTTGTGGAAAAAGTCTGACTCTTTGCTGGACAGTCACATACATTGTCTTTGTGCCTCTTAGATGTCTCCACTTGGCAGATTATCTCAGACCAGCTTCCCTTCTCTTCACAGCAAAATCTTACTGCTACTTTCTCCAAGTTGCTTTCCAAATGTATTTCTTCCTTACTCCTCTAATCAACAACTTTTTTTTTCTTTCAAGTCTGTAAATCATCTCTTTCTCTCTCTCCATACTACTCCCTCCCTTCCACCTCAAGAAATTGAGAAATACTTAATATGTATGCTTATGTTGTTTGTATTTCGACTTTAATTTCTCTCTTTCAAGTTTTCACACTACAATCATGGCCATTTTCTCCTTTTTGTACTTCTTTCTGGCTTCTGTTTTATCATTCATGCTTGAGCCTTCCCATTTCCAGTCTAAAAGGGCTTTCTCATTCTTTTTCTTAGATCCCTTCTTCCTAAGGTCAGATTTAGCGATGTATAGGAGAGAGATCTCGCCAGGCTCTCTCACTTGTGTCTGTAGTATGCCCACTGGGTGTTGTACTGTCTATAATAGTAACTGAAGAATTTAGACCAGATATTTTCAGAATTTTTAAGTTAGCCCCAAATATTAAAAAAAAAAAAAAAAAAATCAGATTTGTTGGAAGAATATGCTGGAAATTTTTGTTTTTTCAATGTTGACAGATTACATAGATTCTTCCTTGTACTCAGTGACATCTGGATAAATCAGGACTCCAAACATCACCCCTCCACTCTTGCATCTGTGCCTTCAAGTCCTGGTCCTTGTGCTTTCCTCCAACCTTTGGAAAATACCCCCAGGAAAATCCTCATTATCCATCATTCTTGTAGTGTTAGGTACTGCAGAGAGAAGGGAGAGAGGCAAAAAAAGGAAGATAAAAGTAAAATGAAGGAAAAGAAGAATAATGATATAAAAAAGAATATAGGAAATGGAAAGAAGGAAAATATGAGCATGCGAATAGAGATAGAAAAATTATGGCTGGCAAAAGTCTAAAGAAAAAAAAATCTGAGATTGCATCTATTGCCTGCCAGGGGCTTTCTGTTTCTAAGTTACTATTTGCAAAGAAGCACCATGTTTCTGAAACTGTGACACTAAAGGCTTCAGTATTTTTCTAAGAAAAAGATTAAATAGTTTACTTTTTGGGAAATGATCCAAATAAACAATTGATTATATGGCAATCTAGTTTAGCATCATGATGATGAATGGGTATTAAAATGTCATACACTGCAGAATTTAGATGTTTATCAACATTATTAGACAGAAAATAACTAACAAATGTCTTTAAGTCAATAAAAAATATTATGAATGGAGAAATACATTTCATTTTAAAGGAAAAATACCTGGAGCCAGAGAAACTCAGTTGACCAATGATGTGGAAAAGGATTAATGGTTGTTTTTATGATGAGAAATATTGGTTCCCTCTTCAGGAGTTGTATGAGTGTGGGGGAATTTGGGTACAACCTGACTGAAGAAGGATGGAAGGATCTGTGGACAATGGAATTCTTACTAATGAACTTTATGTTCAGGCTAACAATTCCCTTGAGCTGTCTTTGATCTCAGATTGGGTATTTCATCAGGTATAGCAGTGATCATTCAGGCCATGATAATGAACTATAAAAGTCCTGAATCACAAGGAACAAATCAGGAAACTTGACTTCAGTAATAGTGATAGCAGCCACAAGCAACTGTATAGTGCATTATGGTTTCAAAAGTATTTCATCATCCAATATTTTATTGGCAGACAAGAAAACTTTATGAGTTTTCATTTAAAGCTAACTGTGTACTGAATTCAATGTTTTTTAAGACCCAATGTTTAAATAAGGATTTATCTCCTGATTTATGGGGCCATTCTTATATTAAAAAATCATAGCCAAAATACCCATCAGTATTATTTTCCTAATATTTCAAGATATATAAAGAGTGAATTGGCATTAAATCTATATTCTCTGACTGTTAAATAATGACTCAAAGTGGGAAACTGGAATCATGAAATGTATCTCTGCCACCTTGTCACTTTGGTAAATTGTATGGCATTACTAAGAAAATTAATATAACGAATCAGGAATCAACAGAAATCTTCACAGATATGAAAAGGCCTGGGCAAAGATATTTGCACTGAGTATAATTTATGTATTTCTAAGTATAGATTAGATTTTAATTAAGAATCTTTTAGAAATGATGTCATTATTATGAGTACTGTTACATTGCTTTCATAATTAATAATGGGTTATGTTATTACTAGCCACATTTACCAGTAAATATAAGGATACTGCATAAAAAAAGGACAGCTTGCTGTAAAGGTTGAGGACAGATTTGCTTAGCATGCTGCCACCTTCAGGAAATATTACTCCATGGTGATTCATATCTATAATATTGGGGAAGAAATTTTTGTTTAAGGGGCATTGAAAATCTGTATTCAAATTATGTTGTGTTACCTGATAACAGAGAGTTGAGGAGTATTATTGATAGATTAAAATTTCTATTTTAGAACACATTTGATATGGACTATGTTACTCCATTAAGAAAAAAGCATATTGTTTTTATTAATAAAAATGTGATTTGAATTTTATCTATTTTAAAATATTATCCATGAATTTTAGCAAAATACATACATCACCACAAGTGGTTTGTTAAATAACTAAATAATGTTCTTGCTTAAAAGGTTCGCTTCCCAGGGCCTCCTTGTGAGGGCAGGCCGGCCTGCACAACCTAGTGGGCTGATGCAGCAAGCCCTCACAACAGGAAGCGGGTGTGGCTCAACCGATAGAGCCCCCGTTTACCATGTGTGAGGCCCCGGGTTCGCTTCCCAGGGCCTCCTTGTGAGAGCAGGCCGGCCTGCGCGGTGCGAGGGGCTGATGCAGCGGGACCTCACAGTGAGGGGAAGATAAGCAGACACGGAGAAGACACACAGTGAATGGACACAGCAAGCACAAGCAGCAAGGGGGGGTGATAAATAAATAAATAAATAAATAAATCTTTTAAAAAAAAAAAGGGATTAGATGGGGTGCAGCTGTAGCTCAATGGTTGAGCACCTGCTTCCCATGTACAAGGTCCCAGGTTCAATCCCTGGTACCTCCTAGCAACAAAACAAAGAAATAAATGAAAAAACCAACTCAGGGGAGCCAGTGTAGCTCTGTGGTTGAGCAGCAGCTTCCCATATACAAGGGATTAGATGATAAAGCCATTTACTTACAATTTCTTATGCCTTTAATTATGACTTTTAAAATACAGTTCTACTTAATTCTGTAAGATGTGCTCAAGAAAAATATGCTTTAATTTTGAAAATTCTTTTTCACTTAACATTGGGTTGAAATATTACCAACTATTTTGAAGTTTGCTTAAGGTCAAAGTTCATTGCAAATGTAAATCTACCTAAACCTAAAGATTTAAAGAACATGGAATTAACAAGAAAGTCTTCAAATTTTGACACTTCTCCTCATGCCCTGGAGACTAAAATCATAAAGCATTTCTTTAAGCATGTTTCTATGTATAATAACGTTTATATTTGCAGTTAACATTCTTCCAATACACACATGCTCATATAAGAGGTACTAGCTTATTACATTTTTTGTTTAAAAGGGACATGTTTATTTTAACCACTGAAACTATGCTATAATTATATAAAGTTAATAATCTTTTCCACACTCACCTCTAAGATCTCCCCTACTCCTCCTTTAAATATCTTTTTGTACAACACTATCTATAGAAACACAACACATACACACACACACGCATGCCCATGTACACACATGCTCACACAGATACACACATATACATATGCCCATTGCATTTCCATTTTAATTTTACAAAAGTGGGATCATACTCTATATAATATCTGGCAGCATGATTTTCTTTTAACTGAACAACATAACAGGGACAGCTACTCAAATTATTAGGTATAGGTTAATTCATTCTTATTAACAGCTGCACAATAATTCATTATCCATAGAGGAGCCATACTTTATTCAATAATTCCAGTTTGTTTAACTTTTAAATTCTTAAATTTTAATATCTTAAATTATCATACCCTAAGATTTATATTTTGGGTGTATAGTTTATGGATTTTAGCACGTACTTATATTTGTTTAACTAACACTACTGGCGTGTTACAGACCGATTCTGCCACCCAAAACATTTCCTCTTGTTATCTCTTTTAGTCACACTGTCACCCCATCTTAACTTCTGGAAAAGTCTGATCTGTTTTTTTATACTTACAGTTGAGGTTTTTTGAGAAAGTCATACACATGGAATCATACAATATGTAAATTTGAGACTGATTTCTGGATCAGCACAATGCCTTTGAGATTCTTTCAAGTTGTGGAGTGTATCAAAACTGTTCTTTTTCTTTACTGAGTAGTATCCTATTGTGTGGATATACCAAAGTTTGTTTATCCATTCAGAAAATGATGAAGTTTTGGGTTGTTTTCAGTGTTTCATGATTATAAATAGAGATATTATCATTATTCATGTGCAAGTTTTTGTGTGAAGATAAGATTTTATTTTGCTATGGTAAATACCCAGGAGAGAGATTGATGGATCAAATGATATGCTTAACTTTGAAGAAATTGCCAAATTTTTCCAGATGGCTGTGCCATTTTGCATTCCCGCTAGCAATGTATTTGTATTCCAGCTGCTCCACAACCTCACCAGTACTTGGCATTGTCAGTATTTTTTATTTTATTCATTTTAGATAGGTTTGTAAAAATATTTTATCATGTAAGATACTACAGCTCAACAATGTAAAAACAAATGACCCAATTTAAAAATGGGCAAAAGACTTGAATAGACAATTATACAAAGAAATACAAATGGCCAAAAAACACATGAAAAAATGTTCAACATCACTAGATTTTAGAGAAATGCAAATAAAAACTACAATGAGATATCATTTCACACCTATTAGAATGGCCATTATTAAAAAGACAGAAAACTGCAAGTGTTATAGAGGATGTGGGAGATAGGAACGCTTATTCACTCTTGTGGGACTGTAGAATGGTACAGCCACTGTGGAGAACTGTTTGGCAGTTCCTAAAGAAGTTGAATATAGACTTGCCATGGGACCCGGCAATACCATTATTAGGGATACCCAGAAGAATTGAGAGCAGTGACACGAACAGACAATGTGCATGGATGTTCATAGCGGGTTTATTCACAATTGCCAAGAGCTGAAAACAACCTAGGTATCCATCAATTGATAAATGGATAAACAAATTGTGGTGTATACATGAGGGAATATTATGCAGTTGTAAGAAGAAATGAAGTCGTGAAACATATGACAACATGGATGGACCTGGAGGACATTATATTGAGTGAAGCAAGCCAGACACAAAAGGACAAATACTGTATGATTGTGCTATTAGGAACTAAATATATTGTGTAAACTCTTGGAGTTAATAATTAGACTATAGGTCACCAGAAAATATAATGAGGAGTAGAGAATAGAAAGCTGAGGGTTAATCTGCACAGAATTGATAAAAAGGTTGTTTATAAATCTTTGGAAATGAATAGAAAAATGGTGAAAGCATGTCATAGTGTTTGTAAGTAGCAGAACTCTTATATGGATATGACAGTAGTTGAAAAGGAAAGTCTAAGGTAATGTATATTACTAGAAGGAAAGCTAAAAAATGTAACTTGACACTGTATAACATAGTGAAACCTCATGTGTAATAAAAATCTGGGTAATATTGAGTTTTTTTGGTTGTTTTTTGTTGTTATTATTGTTATTGGAATAACAAAAGTGATCTAATAATAATTGAAGTGATGAATGCACAGCTATGTAATTATACCAAATGCCATTGATTGCATACTTTGGGTGGATTTATGCTTAATTAATATGTATCAGTAAAGTTGATTTGTTAAAAAATATTTTATCATGGTTTTAATTTGCATTTCCCTAATGGCTATTGATGTTGAACATCTTTTCATGTGCTTATTTGTCATCTTCCTATCCTCTTTACTGAAATGTCTGTTCAAGTCTTTTGCCCATTTTTAAATTTGTTTTTTTTTTGTTTTTTTTTGTTTTATTTTGAGTTTTGAGTGTTCTATATATATTCTTGATACAGTCCTTTGTTCAATAGGTAATTTGTAATTATTTTTTCTCCTAGTCTGTCACTTATCTTGTCATTTTTTAGCAGTGTCTTTCACAAGGTAGATGTTTTCAATATGGTCCAATTATCCAATTTTTCTGTTTTGGATTGTGTTATTGGTGTCACATCTAAGAACACTTTACTTAATCCCAGATCACAAAAATTTTCACCTTTGTTTTCTTCGAAATGCTTTGTGGTTTTATGATTTAAATCTAGGTCTATGATCCATTGTCAGTTAATTTTTGCACAGCATGTGAAGTATAGTTTGAGGTTCATTGTCTTGCCTGTACAATTGTCTTAACAATTTCTTGAAAAGACTAATCTTTCTCCATTGCACTATTGTGGAGCCTAATCCTTATGTACATATGTATGTATGTATGAATGTATGTATGTAGTAGTGCTGCTACTAATGAGGAGGCAATCCTGGTACAAATATCCAGAGTTTGTATTTATGCTTCTAAAAGTGAGATGGCTAAGTCAAAATGTGAAGAAGAATCTTTAAATTTCACTAGAAATTAGTTAAATGACTTTCCAAAAAGTTGTAGCAATTCCCATTCCTACTAGGAAGGAGCAGAGTATATTTATCAACACATCTTTTTTTTTTTTTTTTATCAATGGAAAAGATTTGAGCTCTTTGTAATATTTTTCAATTTGATGGCTGAAAAGGAATGTGTTTTTTGTGGTTTAAATGCTAATTTCTCTGATTTTAGTGAAGTTGGGTTTTTTTTAACATTTGTTGGCCATTTGCATTTTTCACAACATTTGCAGGCAGCTGTTGTGATTTTTAGTGAGAATCATTTCACCCTCTAAGCTCAAGTGTACCTCTTTGTGAAATTTTGGAAATACATTTCCAATGGAGTTGCTATGATGTTTGCATGAGACTGATGCATGAAAGTGATTGTAATAGAAAGTCAGTATTTTCTAAACATTGTAATAAAAAACTATTGTGTTGGACTATAACAAATTTTTATTCCTGTTATTACTCTCCCTTTTATTAGAATTTAGCATCTTCATCACATTGCTCTTACATGGTTTGAGTATTTATTTTATTGCAATTGAGACACTTCATCTGAGACCTTCTATCTGTATGTATATCAGTTGACCCATACACTTAGGGGATGATAAAAAAAGAAAATGGAGAATATTGACTTTCATATAGGAAGACAGTAAAGAGGTTGGTCCAGGCCTGGATGTGAGCTCTTGAATTGAATCTTGATTTCTTTAATTCCATATTATGCAACCTTGGGCAAGCTACCTAAACTCTCTAAATCTTGATTTCTCATCTGTAAAATGGGAACATAATACCAATTTCCATTTGTGTAGAGATTAAATGAGATAAGCGATATAAAGCCCTTAGCACTGTGTCTAGTACAGGAAAACTCAAAATGCATGGTATCTACAATTAACCTTCTACATTTACTTAGCTAGTTGTAGAAAAGCAAATTGCCTAGTAACGTTTGTTTTATGTAATCTATAACGAACCTTTAAACCAGGGGTTCAAAACCAGAGTGTCCGTGAGCTTGAACTGAAAATAATCAACTTATTATCTTTATTTTCTCTGACCTCTAACTGAAATCTAGCATTTCCTTCACTTATGAATGTATGCCATAAATAAACTACAGTAGTATTCATTTCACCTGACTGGCAAAGGGGTCTGTGGAACAAAAAAGGTTAAGAACCCCTGCTTTAAACTTTACTTAACTTGATGAGATGTATTTAAGGCTTGCCCTTATTTCTTTGGTGTTAATGGGTTCCAAGGACATAGCACTCACATTCACATACCCACATAGAATGCAGAGGTGGGTCAGTGTTTAGGACAATCTAAATGTTCCTATTTAATTATTTACTCATAAGAGCATATTTTTTATCAGCAGAAAATAAAAATGTGAAGTCCCATTTCCTGTGGTTCATAAAGTATATACTTTTCAATTTGATTTTTTTCTATCATATTCACATAGAAATAAGTGTTTTATTTTCAAATGAGAAGCTCAAGAGAACGAAATGACGAGTATATGAGCTAAATGTCTTCTTCTGTACGTTGTCTAGTACTTTCTTTTAAAAAATCTTTATTACTTACTAGGTTTTAGGTATATTTTTGGTCATTTTTCATCTCATTACTCATGGTATTTTGGAGTTATATTTGTGGGCTTCCCTGGATATATATATATGTTTAAGAATTCTTCCAGACCTGCAATTAAGTTTTTGTCCATCAACCATAAGATAATTCAAAAAGAATAAAGAGATACAACTGGTTTTTTTATTTGACGTTGTATCCCTCCACTTTGCTAATCTTAGTAGTTCTGGACTTTTATTTATTTATTTTGCTGATTCCTTTTTGAATTTTTATGCACATAATCATGCCCTCTTTGAAGAAAGGCCATTTTACTTCCCTTTTTCCAAATTTTAGGCCTTTTATTTATCTCAAAGCCATAATATTGATCAAAATAATAAATATACTTTATAATTTTATTTGTGTCAAGTTTTTTAACATTTAAAACTAATTCATGGTGATAGAAATCAGAAAAGCAGTTACCTTTGAAGCACAGGAGGGCTACTGATTGGAAAGGGGCATGGAAAATGTTCTGGGGTAATGGACATGTTCTATATCTCCATCTGGATATTGGGATATTGGTTACTTGGGTGTCTACATAAGTTACAATTCATTGAGCTGTACCACTAAGATGTGCGCATTCTCCTCCATGTAAATATACCTTTAAACAAAAAACGTGGGGATTTTTTTTTTTTTTTTTGCAGGGGTGGTGCAGGGTAGGAACTAGAGTAGTGAAGATTGAGTATCTGGGGAGAGTCAGAGCCCTCCGTGTGGTTCTACTTTGGCTCAGGGCTCTATTCTTATTGGCGGGGGATAGTGATCCAACATCTAAACCAGTAACTCCCTAAAGGCTGCTACAGACAAAGATTTACATCAAAATCTCAGATAATTCAAAATCCGGTAGCTGACTGAAGGAGAAATGCTCGCTGCCACTGGAATAATTGGATTTGAATCCATTTTTGTTTTGAAGTCTTGCCCCATATCAGGGTATAA
>JAQZBX010111367.1:0-10274 GCA_029593785.1 Cabassous unicinctus
AGGTGAGAAAACTTGGAATTTGAAATTGAGGCAAAGTGAACTATTAAATAAATGGTTTGGGGAAAAATACCCATTGAAAGAAAACAATTATAATATATCCATACTTGATATTGTACAGAAAATTAATGAGATATAGTATCTAAATGTAAAAATACCTATAAACATTTTATAATCTGTGTGTGTATAATAAATACATATATAATGTAGTAGAAGAAATTATAAAATAAAATTTTTATACTTTTGAAGCCTTTTTAGGAATGCAAAAGGGAATTTACTCCTGACACTAACTTAAACTGAATATATGCATATGCCTATATTTGTTTAATTTTGGTAAATTTTTAAATGTTTTATCTTTTATTTTGAGATAATTATATATTCACGGGCAATTGTAAAATATAATACAGAGGGGGCCCCATATACCCTTCATCCAGTTTTCTCTAATGGTAACATCTTACATAACTATAGTACAATATCATAACCAAGGAAATAAATTTGATATATTCTAACTTTGTTTGGATTTTACCACAATGACATGCACTTGTTTGTGTGTGTGTGATTATTTAGTTCTATACAGTTTTATCATATGTGTAGATTTGTGTGACCACTATGACAGTCAAGATAAAGGACAGTTCTAGAAAAAGGATCTCTTTTACGATCATACCCACTGCTTTTGCTTCATCCCATCCTTAACACCTGGAAACCTCTACTCTACTCTTAATTTTTACTCATAATTTTGTCATTTCAAGAATATTTTATCAATAAGATTTTTAAATTATATAGCCATTTGATATTGACCTTTTTTTTTTTTACATAGTGTAATGTCTTTGGGACCCAACCAAGTTGTTACATATATCTATATTTCACTATTTTTTATTGCTGAGTGCTACTCCATGTTATGGAGTTTTTTGTACCACAGCTTATTTTCTATTCACTCTTTGAAAGACATTTATCTATCCTTTCCAGTGAAATGTCTGTGAATGTCTTTTGCCCATTTTCTAATATAATTCTTGTTTTTTTTTAAACTGTTGAATTTTGAGAGTACTTTACATATTCTAGATATAAATCTTCTGTAAAATATGTGGTTTGAATATATTTTCTCCCTGTCTGCATATCTCTTTTCATCCTCTTAACAAGGTTTTCACAGAACAAAAGTACTACATATATTGATTAAATCAATTGGCAAATTCAGTTATTCTCTGTTCTTGCTGATTTATTCTCCAATAATTCTATCAATTGCTGACAATGTCTATAATTGGGATGTGTCTTTTTCTCTTTTCAGGTCTATCAGTTTTTGCCTCATGTATTTTGAGGCTTTGGTTTTGGTGTGCACACATTTAGGATCTTTGTGTCTTCCTTTTATCATTACATATGGTCCTTCTTTGTCTCTTATACTTTTTTTCCCCTTAAGTCTACTTTATCTGATATTAATAAATTTAATCCTGGTCTTAAAAATTGATCCTTGCATAGCATATATTTTTTCCATGCTTACTTTTAGAACTACTGACGCCATTTCTTTGTAGTAAGTTTTTTGTAGACAGCATAGAGTTGGGTCCTGTTTTCTTAACATACTGCCAATCTCTTTTCTTTAACTGGTATTTAATCCATTTATGTTTACGGAAATTATTGATATTTTAGGACTTAAGTTTGATATTTTATTATTTATTTTCTGTCTGTTTCTCTTTTTCTACCTCCTCTGTTGCACTTTTCTTACCTTCCCGTGAGTTACTTGAACATTGTTTAGTATTCAATCTTGGCTTATTTATAGTGTTTTGGGGTCTATCACTTTGTATAATTTTCTTAGTGGTTATTCTAGATATTAAAATATAAATATGTCACTTATCATAGTATACTGGTATCACCATTTTACTGCACTGGGTAAAATGTAGAAAGTATTTTTCCATTTATATCCTTTAAATTTCCCAAATTTTAAATAGTGTTGTGTTTTCTCTACCTACAGCAAACACCACATCAAATTATGTTATAGTTTTTGCTCCCACTATCAAATGTGATTTAAAAACTCAAGAGAAAAAGAGACAGTCTCTTATATTTTACCTGTATTTTACCTATTATGGTGTCTTGTGTTTTATGAAAGTCCCAAGCCTTCTTCTGTTCCTATTTCTTTTCTCTTTAATGAATTTCCTTTAGCCATTCTTGAAGTGTGCTTATCACAATTTATCTTTGTTTTCTTTCAACTGTCAATGTCTTTATTTATCCTCCATTTCTGAAATGTATTTTTGCTGACTGAAATAGACAATTTTCCTTCAACAGTTGAAATATTGTGTCACTACCATCTGGCCTCCATGATTATAAATAAGAGATGTCTTCCATTCAATTGATGTTCCCTTATGAGTAATGTGTTGCTTCTCTCTGACTGCTTACAAGGTGTTTTTTATCGTTTTGTTTTGTTTTTGGATTTCAGAAGTTTAAATATGATGTGTCTTGGTTTGGATTTCTTTGAAGTTATCTTATTTGAAGTTCAAGCTGCCTTGTGAATTTATAGATTTATATGTTTCATAAAATTTGCAACGGTTTCAGCCATCATTTCTTCAAATACTTTTTTCCCTCTCTCCTCTCCTTCTGACACACCTGATATAAACATTAGCTCTTCTGCAACTGACTTACAAGACTCAGGTCATTTTTTCTTTTTGTTGTTCAGATGGGGTAAATTTTATTCATCTTTTCTCAAGTTTGCTGATTATAGCCTCTATCATCTCCTATATACTATTGTGCCCATCCTGTGAGATTTTTACTTCAATTATTGTATTTTTCAGTTCACTAATTTCCACTTTGTTATTTTTTATAACTTCTGTTTCATTTATGAGATTTTCTATTTTTTCATTTGTATCCAGAGAATTCAAAATTACTTGTTGAAGCAATTTTATGATAGCTGTTTTAAAATCTTTTAAGATAATGCCATCAGCTGATCCAATTCAGTGATAGTATCTGTTGATTGTATTTTTTTCATTCACATTGTTATTTTCCTGGTACTTGTAATTACAAATGATTTTCAGTTGTATCTTGAACATTTTGGATATTGTATTATGGGTATGGATATTATATTATGGAACTCTGGATCCAACTTAAACTTCTTTATTAGCAGACAGTCTCCCTATTTCAATGCAGTAAGAGATGACTGGGTGAGTATGTTCAGCTTCCCTATGGACTACACTGACACCATCCCTGCAAAAGTGGAAGGCTGACTAACTTCTTCTTGTTTCAGACAGATGAGGTAGAAGTTCATGTCTCCATTTGGCTTTGCTTACATTTTGTCCTAAAAAGCCTGCACCAACTCATTGCCTTCAAATTGTGATATAAAATCAGCTTCTGGGCTCTGCTGCCATCACAAAGGGAGAAGCTAAAATCTGACTACACCTACCACCTTGATGCAGAGTGGAAATGGTAGAAAATCTGCCTCCATCCCTTACAATGGGGTGGGAAAGAAATAGAATGCAAATAGCTTTGCTTTGCACCATGTCATTCTGCATTATTGATGTCTGGTGAGGGGTGGAAGGAAAGGTCCCAACTGAGCCACACTGATCCTGAGAAAAGGAGAACTGTGGAGACTGTTGATTAGCTTCATCTCACACCACCTTCTCATTAAGTCTTCTTGCTACTGTGTGTGGTAGAGGCTCAGCTCTCTGCTTGGATTCCTCCCAGTGGGGGAATAAGAGCACTTACCTGCAAGATTGGAGATTATTGGTAGAAGAGTTCTGTACTCTTTAACACTATAATGTGAGAGTGGGGAGAGGGCTATCAGAACCACCAGCATTGCTAGGATTAGGGATGGAAGATCAGCTTCTTGCTAGGCAATAATGATACTACCAGGTCAGGGAGGATCACACCACCACTCCATGTTGCCACAGGGTAGGAGTGTGCCTGGAAGATCACTTCCCTGATTGATAACACTCAGAGTAGGGTGGGTATTGCCAAAAAGGTTTTCTGTTCTTCGGTCACACTTTTTGTGGTCCTTTGGCTAGGGAGATCAGAAAAATTTTGAGCTACTTTTTATCTTTGCCTGATGTTTCCAGGTTGGAGATTTCTGCATCACCCTGTCTATACCCTATAGGAGGCAATAAGTAAACTCAGGGAACTCATCATTGTGGCTTCCTCAAGTACTTTCCGTTCAGAGGATCTAGAAGGAACATGGCTACTCCATCTTCATATGATCTTTTAAGCTTTTCTTAGCCAATTATCAGAGTATATACATATCTCTTAATGCGTGTTTTTTTTTTTTTACCAAGATTTACTTATGAAAAAAATTTTACATTCTCAAAAAAATTGAACATTGTTAACAAAGGTATGTATGGGATGTCTTGAATTACATTCCAAAAACAGTTAGTAGAATATCAAAATCACATTCAGAAATTTTGTAAAGTGTACTAATAGCCAACAAGGGGATTTGAAATTCAGATGTTGCTGGCACTTAGGGAGGCATAATAGTGGATGGGCCATGTAATGCAGTGATAGATATTTTTTCTTGAATCTTATGTCAATAAGTAAGAATCTTTGCTTTATATCAAAAAGATTTTTTATAAAGCTATGCCAAGAAACTTTAAGTGCTACAATAGAAAGTACAAGCAAAGCTCAAACTTGCAATTTTTTTACCCTAGTGCATCAACCACCGGCCTTGAAGGTTATCAAAGCTTTTCTGGTCACAAGTTTTTGCAACAGCCCCAGAATAAAAGAGAACCTCTCTTGGCTCTTCTGAGTTGACTAATAACTCACCTGAAGTTGCTGCCTTTTCACTCAACTCACATGTACTATCAACTGCTGTAATAGAGAAAATGACTATTGAACATTCCCCTACTTATCCAATCTTGGCTTTCTTCGGGGCTCAAGTCTCCACCTCAGCTGGTCAGTTATAAGTTTTTATAGGAAATCGCCATTTTATTTTAAATATTTGCTTGCTGTTTTTATTTATTTATTTATTTATTTATTTATTTATTGCTATGTGTTATTTGCCTTGCTGTAACATAAACAAAATGTTCATAGTACAACATGCAAAGCATCCATTCTATGCATACAAAGTGAATTTAACAACCACATTAATTGTTTGATTATCAGAAAGCAAGGTTTTAAGCATTTTTATAACTAAACATGAGAATTTATTACTTATAAGTATGTGTTTCATTACATTTAGTGATGTTTTAGGGAATTGGATGGGGTTTTGATTGAGGTGTATTTCATTATAATTTTCCCATTTAAAATGATGGGGAATAGATAATTGTTCTCTAGACTTCTGTTAAATATCTTGACACAGACTGTTTGGTTTTTAGATCATTTACATAAAGTAGCCAATGCCTGGATCCTGAATTAATGTTTTGCAACAAAGTGCTTGATGAAGTATTACAAACAAGATTTTAACTATATAGCTGTGCTTATAATAAATAAGGTATTAATCCATAATAGGAACTTGTATACCTAGTTTAAAAGGGAACCTGAAATTATGATGGCCCTTATGTTGTTTTTCCCTTGTTTCAGCAGTCACCTTGACTTGCAGTTTCAAGATTATTGGCTAGAATGAACAGAAGCTAAGAGCTTGACTCCATATGGTAGAGGCTGTTTGTTGCCTACTCAAGATACTTCTCCCATTATTATTAATTTTTCAACCCTGATTTTATTTGGGTGACAATGGGTCCAACTAAAGACTAAATTTCCAGCCAAAGAAGGAAACATAAGTTCTGGCTAGAGAGGTTCAAGTTGTAAGCTATTGGATGAGTATCTTGTTAGATCGCTGAGTAGTCAGCTGTTAGGGGCATATTTTCCCTTTGCCGTTTCCCTTCTTTCTTCAAGGAATAGGGAACATTGGATGGATCAGCCACGTGCAATTAGGCAGCCATAATAATGGATGTCTCATCTCAAGAATGGCATTGTGTAAATATGTAAATGGCATAGTGTAAAGAAAGAGAGTTGGTAACACTATGAATTCACGACATCTGCCCTACACTACTTTCAGAATTTTTTTACATGAGAGAAAATTAATTTATTTCTTTGTGTAAGCTACTGCTATTCTTAATGTTTTTTCCGTTATATATCACTGGATTTATTCCAATTGCTATAAATCGGAGATTCCTAAATAATCCCTGAAGAAAATAACCCCCTTTCTGCACAAGAGAATAAATGATTAAGAAATTTGTTTTATTCAGACTAGGCTCTGGCTGGGGACTAAGAGGCTTTGAAGCCCAAGCTTTCCCACCCTTGGATATATTGTTTCAGTGTACTGTCCCTGGTCATTCTGAGAAACCCAAGGACAAGAAAACAACTATAGTGGTCCTTTAATCAAATCAATTCATCAACTAAAAAGAAATGAAAAACAGCAGTTAAGATGGATGGGGCATTCATAATGAGAGGTCTCTGCATATAATTTGAGATCCACAAAAAATTATAGAGGGGTGATTTTTGAGAATCAATTACATATATGATGGAAATAGACCTTCAGATTTAGGAAGCACAAAGCACAGTGTGTTCCAGATAACACAAATAATAAAAATCACAGTTCATAATATCATTGTAAATTGACCAAAATCCTGAAACAAATATAGGTCTTAGAAATGGAAAAAAAGACAGAATACCTTACAAAGGAAATGCAATAGCCCTGAAGGCTCAATTCCAAATTTGGAATTACTTTGGAATTAAGGAGACAATGCAAAATTTTCCATTGCTGAAAGAAAATATTTGTTAATCAAGAATTGTATATGCAACTAAAATATCAATCAAGAATGAGAGTAAAATAAGGACATTTTCAGACAAAGAGAAACTATTAAATAAATTACCAATTTATGAACTTCAAGAAAGAACATTGATATGAAATGTATGTGGAGAGCAAACAAGACTGATGATAACTGTGCTTATGAACCTTTACTCTTGAAATGGAAACTCAGCCTAGTATTATAGGGTGCCTAAGAGTTGCCTCCTGTAAGCCTCCTTGTTGCTCAAATGTGGCCTCTCTCTAAGCCAAACTCAGCATATAAATACATTACCTCCCCCCCAGTAAGGGACATGATCTCTGGGGATAAGCCTCCCTGGCATTGAGGGATTACTACCAAGTAACAACTAACAATGCAACTTAGGAAAAAGACCTTGACCAAAAAGGGGAAAAGGTAAACACAAATGAGTTTTATGGCTATGAGACTTCAAAGTGAATTGGGACTTCATTCCAGAGATTATGCTTATGCATGTCTCAGCAGGATCTCATTGACTGCCAAAGTAGATACTACCTCAAATAGCGGGGCTTCTGAGGGCTCTGGGGACATTCATACATTATAGTCAGGGCGGATATCTCAGGAGTTTGGTGCCTTGCCAGTGGGCCCTACTTTGGAATTTATGCTTCCCAGGGTGAGGGAGTTGGACTAAGTTGTGATTTCCCTACACATGGCTCTTCTGTCCTTCTATTTGAACCTATAATTAGTACTAGAGTTGGTAGGAAAACGCCCAAGAGACTTAACTCTTTGGGCTGTCCATGTGTCCGAATTTCAATGGAGTTGCAATACCTACTCTCCAGTTCATTGATCTCATCCAGAACAACTAACAAGGAGGCTATTCTGGACAACTACCATACCAAGTAATTGAGAAAGCCTACATCTTCAAGCAAGAGAAGTCTATCCATCAACCCTAATATATTGCAGCCCCCTCTCAATTAGAGGTGGAGAGGACATCACCATCCCAGAATCCTCAGAATTGGGGAATGAACTATAGACTAAAGTAGACGTACTGGTATTCTACTATAGACTTATTGTGATTCTACCAAAGGAAGAAATTATATCATTGATGTGGAGACAGTGGCCACTGGAGGTTCTGAGGGCAGGGAGAGGGAAAAACAGGTATAATGCAGGGGCATTTTTGGGACTTGGGAATTGTCCTGAATGACATTGTAATGACAGATACAGACCATTATATATCTTGCCATAACCTACAGAATTGAGTGTGAGAAAGTGTAAACTACAATGTAAACTTTAATCCATGCTTAGTGGCAATGCTCCAAAACGTGTTCATCAATTGCAATTAATGTATCACACTAATGAAGGATGTTGTCGATGCAGGAAAGTGTGGTAAGGGTAGGAAGTGGGACATATGGGAATCCCCTACATTTTTCATGTAACATTTATGTAATCTAAGTATCTTTTAAAAAATAAAAAGTAAAGATAAAAAAAATAATAATTAAAAAAAATAAAAAAAGGCTGATGAGCAAATAAATTAACATGTGAGTAATGGAATTAATGATTATATAAAGCAATATTACTCATATCTAACTTTGAGTATAAGACACATGAAGGAAGTTAATATTGTACAACAATCACATATAAAATTGTGCAAAATAAATTTTAAATATTCCAAAGTCCTTTTATTATGAGATATGTGGGTGGATATGTTGATTAATATTACACTTTTTAAAAAGAAGTTTTCATGTAAATTTTCATTTATAAGCACTTACAGGAACATAATGTATAATTCAAATACATACTAGTAGAAAATGATAGGAATTAAATTAAAATCATAGGGAAAGAAAAGAATATAATAATTGAAAAGTGATGCTGAGTAGGTACAAAATAACATAATTGAGGTAAATTCAGGTACACCAGTAATCACAATACATACATATAAAATGAAATTATCTGTTACAATACAGTAATTGTCACATTGATAAAGAAAACAAAATCAAACTATGTTTTCAAGAAAAACTTTTAAAACCTAGCTTCACCAGAATGGACGAGGGAACTATATGACAAAGAAAACTGATAATTTAATATCCAAAGAATACAAAGCTAGTTTAACAATAGAATATCAGTTAAAGAAATTAACTACATTGATATATGAAAGGAAAGCAAAACTGGTACCACAACTCAATAGATGCAGAAAGAGAGTTGGTTATATTCAACAAGGGAACTTGCATTTTAAAGGATTATACAATCATTGGTGGATTTTGTAAGGGTTCCTGAGAAATCATGAAACATTACCCCTCATACAACAGTCACTTTCCTATGTGTAACCTCTGATAGGAGGGAACTCTTTTTTCCTGTAGAAATTGCCAAAGAAATAGATTCCATAAACATCCCTTGAAAACTTTTACTAGCATTAGTGCTCAAGCTTTGACTATACTAAGTGTTTAAGGAATACACTACTATACATAGCTATGGGTGCCAATATTTCATTTTAAAAATGTTTATTTCAAAAAATAGTACTTCTTCCTTTAAAATTGTTCCTTGAAATCAAAACTGTTATTTTGTGGGAATGAGCAGAAGCATTCCTGAATGAGAACAAGTACTGAAAATCAAGTCACTAATACAGTTTGAGCCCCATTAATAACCTTATTATTTACTGGCCTCTTGGAGGCCTGAATTTTGACTGGTCTTTATAACATCTAAAAAGAAGTGAGAAATAATTTTTGCTCATTTTCTCCCCAAAATTTAATTGCAATATTTTATCTTTTTGTATTAGTGATTTTCCAGCACTCCCTCTCCCTGCAACATGTAAAATCACTTCATTTTAACCATTTTTGAGTGTACATCTCAAATTGTATTTTTTTTTCTTAAAATATTGCCTGACTCCAGTTCTTTCCCTATTTTTGCTAATTCATTCATCCTTCCATTAAAAAAAATCCTTTCCAAATCTGTGATTTGTTTGGAGTCCCGATTAAATGATTGCACTTCAGTAATGAAATTAAGACACTTGACTTTTGCCAATGAGAAGTTGACTCAAGGTGCTTGTATTTAGTTAACCTCCAATTAGGAAAAGTGGGATGGATGATCAGAAGTATTCTTGGATTTCTAATTCCATTATTGTCATTGCCAAATATGTATTGTCAAATTATTTGTTTGCATCTTTGGTTTAACAGGGCTAGAGTTACTTTTTATTAATTTGCGCTTTTTTGGAAATGAAAATTAAATGAAACATTAATTAATTATTTTATTAATTAAAACAACTTTCACTGTCAATTTCCCCCTCTTTTTTTACATATTGTCTTATCATATGAAAGCTTTACATTTTCATCTTGCCCAATGTAATTTTTCTTGTATTTTTATTACATTGGAATTTAGGATGCCATCTTGTGGCTGTTTGAAATTCTTTTAGGAATCCCCAAAAGAGAAAGTTTATGTTTTTAACTAATCCATTTCTGTGGGTGTGAGACCCTTTCAATTGGACTACCTCAGTGAGACAAGACTCAGGTTGAGTTTCTGCCCTCTTGCTGGGTCCGATATAAACAGAGACACACAGGAAAAGGGAGCCACCATATGTGATCCTACAATGTGAAAGAAAGAACCCTGGTTTTGCCTGCA